>RYFJ01001536.1:0-229204 GCA_003991445.1 Oryza meyeriana var. granulata
TTTATCACCAGTTCGGAATGTCCTTAGAGATACAAGCTGGTCGTCATTAAATTGGGGATGCAGGTATTTTCTCAGGTATCTGACAGCTGTGGATTTATTTCATAAGTGGTATCGGACTGCGTGGTAGTTTGAATGAGCAACTATTCATGACATGATGTGGAGAGCTATTTCGAGTAGTGGCACTACTCGGAGAGATATAATTTTCATTGCACGTGACTGATGGGGGGTCTATTTCGAGTATATAACTCGGGAAGAATATAACATCTCAGCTGACGAGCTGAAGAGTCTACTTGAAGGGACCGTGGAAGACTATACACTTTTCAGCTGGTATTGAAGCTGAGAGTCTATTTTCGAGTAATGTATTCTTGGGACGATATACATAATCATCCGGCTGGAATGATGGACGAGTCTGATTTTTCGGTATATCTATCGGAGTTCCCCTTCAGCTGACTGACGTGAATAGTCTATATAGAGTAGTCGACTCGGCAAGATATACCACCATTCCCGACGACATGAAGTCGAAGAGTTATATAGAATAGTTCCCCTACTGAAGAGAATAATCATGTTCGGTTGACATGATACCGAAGAGTCTTTACAGTAGTAATACTCGGGAAGACTTCAGGTTAAAGACCTTTTGACTTTATGTTTAATTGTCTTCACAATAAGCACAAAGTCGGGGCTACACCTAATAGGGCGCCTATTCGGCGCACAACTATCCTACATTACATGGACCCTTCATAGCCTCGCTGCACGCTGACACGAGCAGGCTCGGAGAAGCAGCACTCAGACAAAGAGTACTCGGGAGCAATGCACTCGGGAGACTCACCGGTGGAGGATGAGCACCGGCATCAGCTGTGACCTCAATATGAAGGGTTCGGGGTACTGTGGGTGCATGGGTCCCCGGGTACCTCATGACAAGCATTGGCCACTCGGATAGAGATGGCTAGCTTTGTAATTAGGATATAGCTAGATTCGGCAGACTTCGCTTGTATAGAAAAGGAATATACAGTCCTAGTCGGGTGTTATATCTTCTAGGGAGATCTCCTAGTCGTAATCCGATGGCTCCTACCTTGTAACCCTGTCCCCAGTATATAAGGGGAGGCAGGGCGCCCATGAGGGCAGAAGAGCATCATAAGCTCGGCCATATGGTCATCAGAATCGCCACCATATCCTCAAAGGAATACATATAAACTGGACGTAGGGTATTACCTCACGTTGAGGGGAACCAGTATAAATAATCCCTTGTGTTCCTTTGCAACCACCGAGTTTCCACCGCCGAGTAGCCCCATATATTTATTGCCGGTGTAAAACATCGACAACAAGAGAAGAAAGAGTCCCGGGCAGAGGACCAAAAGGCCAAAGCCGACAATGAGCCATCACAGAACAAATCCGGCAGCTGCAAGCGGAAGTCGGACAACGAGGTGGCCAACATGGAGCGGACCCGGTCGCGACCCCCAAGGAACAATGAGTACCAGAAGGTTATGAACGGGCCTTGCCCCTTTCACTCCATGGGCAAGCACGTGGCCAAGGACTACTTCATGCTCAAGAAGTTTGCTTCCGAGCAGGCTTCATCATTTGGCGGCGACAAGGATAAAGACAAGCCAGATTCAGGCCCGGCCGATGATTATCAAGATCCCTAGGCCAAGCTCAACCATATCTTTGGAGGGCTGTTTGCGTACGAGTCCAAGCGAAAGCAGAAGCTAACAGCACGCGACGTCAACGCGGTCTCTATAGCAGACACCCCCCAGTATTTGCACTGGTCAGAAATGTCCATCACATTCAACCGCACGGATCACTCAGATCGGGTTTCACACCTGGGATGCTATCCACTCGTCTTGGACCCGGTCATCAAAATATAAGCTGAAGAAGGTTCTCATAGATGAGGGCAGCCGCTCAACATCCTCTTCGAAAGACCCTGGATGAGATGAGATCCTCGTTCAGATCTGCGGCTGAGTACGACGCCCTTCCACGGGATAATTCCCGACCTGTCTTCAACACCCCAGAGGCAGATAACCTTGCTGGTCACCTTCGGCATGCTAGATAACTTCCGCACAGAAAACATCCGCTTCGAGGTTGCCGACTTTGAGACTGCGTACCACACGATACTCAGACGACCGGCGCTCGCTAAATTCATGGAGATACCGCACTATACTTACATGGTGCTCAAGATGCCCGGGCCAGCCAGAGTTCTCTCCCTCCGCCGCGACGTCAAGCAAGCCTTCACCTGTGACAAGGAGAGCTGCGAGTTGGCTTAATCACAAGAGGCGGTAGTCAGATGCAACAGCATTCAGCAAGCCGCCACAATTGAAGTTGAGAATGACCAAGTTCCGGCGAAAAAAGCAGCAAAGTCGGGAATTTCAGTGGACTCTGACACGAAGAAGATCCCCTTGGACCCTTTCGACCCCTCTAAGACTGCTCTAGTCGGGACCGGACTCGACCCCAAATAGGGAGACACGCTCATCACCTTCCTTCAAGCCAACAAAGATATCTTTGCATGGAAACCGTCCGACATGCCGGGCATACCAAGGGAGGTGATCGAGCATGCCCTCAATGTCAAGACAGATGCCAAGCCAGTCAAGCAATGGCTGCAGCGCTTCGCATAGGACCGGAAAGATGCTATTCGGGAGGAGATAACCAAGCTCCTCACAACCGGGTTCATCAAAGAGGTCTACCACCCGGACTGGCTGGCAAACCCAGTTCTGGTCCGGAAGAAAAAGGGTAAATGGCGCATGTGCGTCAACTACACCGATCTAAACAAGGCGTGCCCAAAGGATCCATTCAGTCTACCGAGAATAGATCAGGTGGTGGATTCAACCTCGGGGTGCGAACTTCTCAGCTTTCTTGACTGTTACTCGGGATACCACCAAATCAGCCTAAAGGAGGAGGACTGCCTAAAGACGTCTTTCCTCACACCGTTTGGCGCATACTGCTACATCACTATGCCGTTCGGATTGAAAAACACTAGAGCAACATATCAATGAGCAATTCAGCGGTGTCTACACACTCAGATTGGGCGCAACATGGAGGCCTACGTCGATGACATGGTGATCAAGACCAAGTCCAAAGAAGACCTCATTGCTGACCTGGAAGAAACCTTCCAAAATCTTCGAAGATTCAAGATGAAGTTGAATTCGGAAAAGTGCGCCTTCATCATATCGCATCGCGGCATCGAGGCCAACCCGGAGAAAGTCAATGCAATCATGAACATGGCACCCCCGACTAGCCAGAAGGATGTCCAGAAGCTGACAGGTTGCATGGCGGCACTCAGCCGATTTATTTCCCGACTAGGCGAACAGGGTTTGCCCTTTTTCAAGCAACTAAAGAAAACAGACAATTTCCAATGAACTCCCGAAGCCCAGCAAGCCTTTGAAGACTTCAACAAATTTCTCACATCACCACCCGTGTTAGCGTCACCTATGCCCCAAGAGCCATTAATGCTATATCTGACGACAACCACTCAGGTAGTCAGCACGGTGTTGGTGGTCGAGCGATCTAAACCGAGTCATATACAGAAGATACAATGGCCAATCTACTTTGTCAGCAAGGTCCTTGCCAACTCCAAAATAAGATATCCGTAGGTCCAAAAGCTGCTTTATGCCCTACTCATCACTGTCCGGAAGCTGGTGCACTATTTCCAATTGCATCAAGTCGCGGTGGTCACATCGTATCCACTTAGGGACGTCCTGCATAACCGCAAGGCCACTGGCCGAATCGCTAAATGGGCGCTCAAGTTGATGGCGTTCAACGTCACCTTTCAGCCACGGACAGCAATCAAATCACAAGCTCTAGCCGACTTCGTGGCCGAGTGGACAGAAGTTTAGATGCCTACATCAACAACGAAGTTAGAGTACTGGACAATGTACTTCGACGGTTCTCTAAGGATCGGCGGTGCCGGGGCGGGCATCGTACTAACGTCCCCCACCGGCGAAAAACTCAAGTATGTTCTCTAAATCCACTCCCTGGCTTCCCACAATGTCACCGAGTACAAGGCACTCATACGGGCTCCGCATTGCTATATCACTCGGCATCCATCGACTGGTTGTGTGTGGAGATTCCCAACTCGTGGTCAACCAAGTCATGAAAGACAGGACATGTCTCGACGATACCACGGCGGCGTACTGTCAGGAGGTCCAAAAGCTAGAAAACAAGTTTGACGGGCTGGAGATAACCCATGTCCTACGACAATACAATGATGCTACAGACAAACTGGCTAACATGGGATCCAAGCGAGAAGTGGTCCCGACTGGGATCTTTGTCGAGCAACTAATGGAGCTATCAGTCAAGAAGAAACCAGTGCCAGAGCAGTCGGGAGGCGAACCTACCCCGGCAACAGACAAAGTACTGATCATATCAGAAGATTGGTGGACTCTTGTTCTCAAATTCCTCCTAGATGATAAACTCCTAGAAGATCGTAGCAAAGCCGAACAAATCAAACGTCAAAGCAAATGTTTCCTAGTCATCAGAGAAGACCTGTACCAAAGAAGTGCATTTGGTGTCCTCATGCGCTGCATCACAACCGAGGAGGACAAGCAGATCCTGCAATTGATCCACTCGGGCATATGTGGCAACCACGCCGCATTCAGGACGTTAGTCAGAAAGGCTTACCAGTAGGGATTTTTCTAGCCAACAGCAGTAACAGATGCAAAAGACATTGTTCGAACATGCGAGGGTTGTCAGTTCTATGCAAGACAAACAAATCTCCCAGCCCAAGAACTTCAGACCATACCAATCTCTTCGCCCTTTGCAGTATGGGGGCTTGACATGGTCGGGCCTTTCAAGAAAGCACCAGGAGGGTTCACACACTTGTTCGTCACAGTGGATAAATTCACCAAGTGGATTGAGGCAAAACCCGTTGCTACCATAACAGCGGCAAGAGCAAAGGACTTCATCATGAGTATATTATACTGATTCGGGGTTCCTAACCGCATCATAACGGACAACGGTACTCAGTTCACAGGCGGCGTCTTTCAAGATTTCTGTGACGACTTCGGCATCAAGATCTGTTATGCTTCTATGGCACACCCGTGGAGCAATGGGCAGGTTGAGCGTGCCAATGGCATGGTCTTACAAGGCATCAAGACAAGGATATTCGACCGACTACAACCATATGCGGGCCGGTGGGTACAAGAACTCCCATCCATTCTCTGGTCTCTTAGAACCACAGTTAGTCGAGCAATAGGGCAATCCCCTTTCTTTCTGGTTTATGGTGCCAAGGCTATGCTACCAACCGAGTTAGAGTTCAGCTCTCCGTGAGTTCGGGCTTACTCAGAAGACACATCCAACAATATCCGATTGGTTGAACTAGATCAGTTGGAAGAAGCGAGGGACATCGCAATAATCTAGTCGGCAAGGTACCTTCAAGGCCTACGTCGTTACCACAATCGCAATGTCCATGGCCGCGCCTTTTTGGTCGGGGATCTCGTCTTGAGAAAAATACAAACCACCAAAGACAGGCATAAACTATCCCCAATATGGGAAGGGCCGTTCATTATCGCAGAGGTTACACGGCCAAGCGCCTACCGACTAAAGACTGAAGATGGTGCCCTCATCAGCAACTCATGGAATATAGAACAGCTACGTCCTTTCTATACCTGAGTTTTATATTTCACCATGTGTATAGTTCTCTTTGACTCACTACGTCACTTGTTCCAACCAAGTAGTGAGTCGGGAGCTACATGTATTATATATGCTTTGTCAATAATATACGAGCCTGTTTCGCTTAAGTTATGAAGTTTTACAATGACTTTGTCATGTTTGCCCGAGTACAGATTTCTGCAGTGAACGATTTTATTAAGTTCCTATAGACTAACTCAGCGTAGACCATTTAGTTGGGTAAAGCTAATGATAACTAAGTCAGAACTCAGAGCTTGGCAGCATTGCATATATATTTACACATGTCCTTACAAAAATTTATATACACCGACTACATGATGGATTGTTCTTACATACCCAGGTCTCAGGTGATCACCTCTGCAGTCGGGCTCGCCTGGGTTATCAACTCTAGCGCCTCCTCAGGTGTCGTCTCCTCGGTGAATCCCTCCTCGATGGCTTCGAGATCTGCCCTGGGGTAGATTGACTTGGTCATCACTAGGGTTTGGGCCACGCCGATGACAACACACTTGTCCAAGTACCTCTTCAGGATACTCAGGGCTTCGTTAAGGCACGCCTGCACTTGGGAGATCGTGTTGGAGCTAGTTCCCACGTAGTGAGGGTCCATTACGTCAAGGAGCCCTTTCACGGACTCGGCAAGGATCTCCCGTGACTCCTTGACAACTTTTATCTCCTTTGCAAAGGATTGAAACTGGATTTGGGCATTGGCTCTAGCAGCTGCCCAGGTTCATCAACAAGTAAACTTGTCAGGCAAAACTGCAGACAGAGTAATTAATGGATTGGTTGAGATCATTGTCAGAGCGGAGACTTACTTTCATAGTCGGCCCCCCATTTGGCTTTGGCCTTCTCCAGTTCAACCTTCTCTTGCTCGAGCTTGGCGTTGGCCTTCTCCAAGTTGGCCTTGTCTTTCTCGAGCTCAGCTTTGGCCCTTTCGGCCTCCTTCAGCTTGGTTTCCCCTTCTTTTCAAGTCTTCAGCTCAGCTTCAAGGGCTATATATCAAAGAAGTCAAGTACTCAAGATTATAGTCAAGATACAACTGGGCAGTCGGGAAGCAACAAAGTTGGAGAAATATACACAGGGCTTAGTTGGGAAGACAAACACATGAGACTTACTTCTGATCTTGTTGGCAAAGGCCTAGTTCTCGTCCCTGAGCTAATCAACCGCTCCCCTCAGTCAAGTCTCCTCCTGGCTAGACCGGTCCAAGTCAGCCTTTGAGGCCTAGAGTTGGCCCAATCGCTGGAGTTGAGGGGCAAGCTGGGTCAGGACCTCATTCATCTTCTCCAAGCAGTCGACAATCTTCTTCTCGAAGCAAAACGGAGCAAAGCAGAGTCAAGCGTCAGGATACTCATACAAGGAAGACTGACAAGAACTCAGCATGGTGAAAATTATACCTGGACCCCCCGGGACGCGGCGATTGCGGCGCGAAGCAAGACTTCATGCTTTCTCTCCACTGCCACTTCATCGTGCTCATAACTCTTCGCAGTTCCATCCGGTGTTACCCAGTGGAATGTCTTCGGGAATCTGTGGGGAGGAGCCTCAAGCCTGGGGAGGTCCGGCCCTTCTGAAGACGATGACGATGACAAGGACGGCGACAGGGCTTCAGGGATATGCTCAGGGGCTGAGGCGACAGCCTCAACGCTAGCCCCTTGGTCAGCTAGGGTCGACGGCTCTGCAGTCGGGACGACCTTAGTTTCTACAGCTAAGATGATCGCCGGCTCAGCAGATATGCTCGCTGACGCTGGTTCGGCTGGGGCCGGCTCGACAATAGGAGCAGCCGGTGTGGTCTCCTTGAGATCAATATTGGCCCGTTTCCTGCATAGAGAGCTAAGTATCAAAACACCACAGTGCTGAATAGGACTTTCAGAAGACTCAAAGTCACGTACCTCTTGGAGAATTTGAACCTCCACCCGAGGGCTCCTGGTGTTGGCATTGGAGGACTGCCGGCTGTCGGGCTAGATGGCGCGGCAGTCAGCGGTCGAGTTTCAGTCCTGGTCGGCCTAGCTCTTGATGCGACCGGCTGGGGCACTAGGGTACTTGGCGGCGCCATCTTTGGGCTCGATATTGCTAAGCCTGGCGGCGCTGGACCCGACCTTGTACTCGGCGGCGCTCTCCTTGGGCTCGATGTCGCTGAGCCTGACTGCGCTAGTCCCGGTCTGGGACTCGGCGGCCAGGGAGCCGTGCTAGCGGTGTCTTTGATTTTCAGACTCCCAGTTGCGGCACTCGGCCTGCCGAATCTCTTCTTGCCCTGGTTTTCAACAGGCTTCTTCCCCGCTCTCTTAGAGTCGGGCTAGGCAACAGAAGGACTTAACGGCCTTTTCTTCGACTTCATGGCCGACAGAGTTTGGGAGTCTTCATCGAACTCCTCACATGACTGCGAGCAGTTTAACAACCTATGTTACACATTGCAGAGCAACCCTGGGCATACATCTACAAGCATTCATCACAGATGAACAACAAGTTAACATCAGCGAGAGTTACCTTTGGGCGAGGCCTCTTCTTGCTATAAGCCACTACAAACCACTCTGAGTCTTCAGTTTCGACCACCCCACTGGTGAAGTAATCCAACAGGATGTCGGTCACCTTGTGCTTGTCCAACAGGTTGGGATGCTCCCGGCTAGGATCATCTCTGCCCTTGAAGTCCCAGCCGAAGTGACTCCTCAACTTCAGCGGCCTGATGCGATGGGTTAAGAAGCACCTGGCCACCCATGGACCAATCAATCCAGTGCTCTTCAGCTGATCAATCTTGCTAACTAGAATGTGAGCTTGCCCCATCTCCTCAAAGCTAGGCACAGAAGTCTAGTCGGGCGAGACCACCGGAGGCAGACCAGTAAATGGAGGTAGGGAGGGTTCAAGATCAGAACAATAAAACCACTCCCTATGCCAGCCTTTGAGAGAAGATTTCAAGGGCATGTGGATATAGATTTTCTTCATCTCGCTCCGAAGCTGGATGCCAGCCCTCCCAATCACCTGGATTTTGCTCATGGAGGGTTGGGGCTTGATGTGGAAAAGATATCGGAACAGATTTAAATAGGGTTCCACACCCAGAAAACACTCGCAAAGATTCGCAAATATAGAAATTTGCAAGATGGAGTTGGGATTCAGATTCACCAACTCCAGGTCGTAGAAGGCAAGAAGCTGGCGGAGAAAGTCGGAAGATGGAAGAGAAAGACCCCGGTCGAAAAAGGAGGTGAAAACAACAGTCTCACTAGCCTGGGGCTCCAGAACCGATTCACCTTCAGCCGAACGCCAATGGACGACATCGCGGCTTTGCAGTCTCATCAACCTCTCCAGGTTCTTCAGCTTGGACAGGCCACAATCTGAAGTCGGCCAAACCTCATTCGACGCCTCTGGAATATCCGAAGCCCTCGGCATGGTTAAGGGCGAGGAGATTTGGGGGAAATATTATTGAAGGTTTGGAATGGACGCGGAAGAGCAAGATCGCCCGAGTTTCAAAGAGGAAGAGCTAACAATGGTGAACCCTAGCGACGCAAGGCGCGAAATTTCGGCGCGCAAGCTAGAAGACGAAGCGATTAGCGGAATGGAGAAGATGAGGGAATCTTTTCTCTCTCTCTCCCCGTCTTTATAGAGCCTGTACCAATTCATGGGCTTGGGCTAACAAAGTCGGTAGTGGGCCACCAAGATATGAGTTTGTATAGTAGCACGCTCAATGTGGGCCGCTCGCTGGCTGTGTTAAGATCACGGTGATGGTGCTACCAACAGGAACGGATGAGGTAAACAGATATGCTTCATGAAGGCCTAATTGCTGAACACGCGTGTTCGGGTATCTGTATTATCCACCAGGTATTGAGGATATATCCTTATAAGGGTCACAAGCTGGTCTTCATCAAAATTGGGGATGCAGGTATCTCTCAAGTACACCTGACCACATAATGGATTAAATTGCATAAAGTGGAACTCAGCTTACATGCTTAACCAATGTTTGCCATGAGCAAATATTGTTCCAGCCAATATGACGCTGAAGAATCTAACTTCTAAGTAGTGCACTACTCAGGAAAGACTATAAATATTTCTTCTAGCTAACATGAAGCTGAGGAGTCTAACTTCTGAGTGGGATGCCACTCGGGAAAGACTATAAAACACCTTTCCCAGCTGGCATAAAGCTGAAGAGTCATATATGAGTGGCATGCTACTTGGCAAAGACTATAAATTATTTTCGGTTGACATCATACCGAAGAGTCTCATATACCAGTAATATACTACTCGGGAAAGATTACAAGGTTAAAGATCTTTGACTTTATGTTTAATTGTTTTCACAATTAAGCATAAAGTCAGAGGCTACACCTAATAGGTGCGCCTATTCGGCGCACACTATTTATACTTCTACAT
This sequence comes from Oryza meyeriana var. granulata, assembly GCA_003991445.1. Lineage (NCBI taxonomy): Eukaryota > Viridiplantae > Streptophyta > Magnoliopsida > Poales > Poaceae > Oryza > Oryza meyeriana. Next base: position 9,958 of record RYFJ01001536.1, read on the forward strand.
GGAGCCCTTCATAGCCTCGCTGCCAGCTAACATGAAGCAAGACTCGGGAAGAAGAAGCACTCGGACAAAGAGTACTCGGGAGCAATGCACTCGGGCAAACTTCACCGTGGAGGATGAGCACTCAGCATCAGATGTGACTCAACTATGAAGGTCTCAGGGGCTGCTGTGGAGGCCATGGGCCCCGGGTACCTCGTGAAAAGCATATGGGCCACTCGGATAGAGGATGGGCCTAGTCTTGTAATTAGAGATATGGTAGAACCCGGCAGACTTTGCCTTGTATAATAAAGAATATACAGTCCTAGTCAGGCAAGCTATATCTCTAAGTGGAGATCCCTTGGCCGTAATTCGGCTGGGACTCCTACTTTGTACCCCTGTCCCCCAGTATATAAGGGAAGGCAGGGCGCCCCCTGAGGGCATAAGCTCATAGAAGCAAACACACATCCTCAAAGGAATACACCACAACTGGACGTAGGGTATTACCTCACATCGAGGGCCTAAACCAGTATAAACCTCCCCGTGTTCCTTTGCAATCCACCGAGTTTTGATCCGACGAGTAGCCCCATATTCATATTGCCGGTGTAAAACATCGACAGAGTGTCACCCGACAATTGATGCTGCTAACATGCAGCAGTGGTGATCATGGCTTTTAACCTTGCTATCGTCAAGGTGGCCTGGTGATCAGGCCCAAACTGCAATGTATCCAGTAGAGTTGCAGTGGCCACAACGTTCGGTTGTGGAGTTACGAAAACGTTGTGATCGCCAACTCGGGTTTGGAGGATTTGCTGTTGAGCAGTCCGCGCAGCTTTGCGTAGGTTGTCGTTGCGAGCATCGCGCTCGGCCTGTAGGCGTCTTGCATCTTCCTCCTATTGTTCACGTAGTCGGCCGGCTTCCTCTTCTTGTAAATCGCGTAGTCAGCCTGCCTCCCGAGTGGGAGTTGAGCCTTTAGAAACCATAAAGACTTCACGTGGTGGAGAAAAGCTCGCCGAAGTGCTGTCCGACTGAGAGTCGGAGTCAGAATGGTTGAGGGGAGTAATAATGACCCCAACCTCCTTAGATCCAATCTCGAGCGGCTCTAAGTTGTATCCGAGTAGAACTCTAGGGGATCGGGTTTGTCGTGTCAGATGCTGATTGAAGTTATCTGCAGCATTATGGAGTCCGAATGGGCGATTGACGATCTCCTCCTCTCTTAGCCCGATCTCGGCCGGCCCAAAACTGAGTTCGAGTCAAACAGCGAAAGAAAGAGTTGTCCCTAGACTCAGGCATGTTGGAGATCACCGCAACATGTCACCAAAGATCGCTGCAGCGTTACGTAGGCCAACCGGCGTGGAGTCGGCTTGCTCCCTAGCCGATTGGATCAGATCCGAGTCGGACAGGGTAAGGTTGCCAAATTCGTCGGCGATGAAGTCGAGGCACCCGAAGGTGATTGTTTCCCCAGGGAAGAATTTGACGCTGTTGACTCTGGTAATTGGATCCATCAGGCTTGTTGAAGATGATCTCGCCGATGCCCCTACCTGGTGCGCCAACTGTCGATGTTTTGTATCGGCAATAATTATATAGGGCTATTTGTGAGACCTAAACTTGATGATTGCAAAGAAACACGAAATGATTTATCCTGGTTCAGGCCCTCGAGGTGAGGTAATACCTTACTTACGGCTATTGTGTATTGCCTTTGAGGTTTCTCTGGTGAGATTGTCTCAGTTTTGGTGAGTCTCAGGGGGGCACCCTGCCTCCCCTTATATACCGGGGGACAGGGTTATAGGGTAGGAATCCTAGTCGGACTCCGACCAAGGGATTTTCTTCTAGGAATACAATGTGCCCGACTAGGACTATATCCTTTTCTTGCCGTACATGGTAATGTATGCCGAGTCCTATTGTATCCCTAATTACAAGGTTAGGCCCATCCTCTGTCCGAGTGGCCCTAATGCTTCTCATGAGGTACCCGGGGTCTATAGCCTCCAAAAGACACAACTCCACAACACATCACTGTGCACCTTAATACCACCACAGTATCTTGGAAAGGAATTGTGATAGGATTATCCATGTAACTCGCACAATACGAGAGCCTCCCACCAAGCCTCCGGTCTCCAGTAGGGGTGATCAAGTGCCTTCCTGCGAGACGGCCCGATGCCCAAACTCATGGACTTATTGACAACTGCCATGTGTGGACTTATACCAGCCACAAACCAAGCCCTAGTGCCTCCTATTGAACTTGGCACACTTCAAATCCTACTATTACCCATTCTAACTTGTGGTTAGCATGAGTGTTGCTTCGCAACAAGTAGTCCGTGAACCGATCCCTAACTGTCATGAGCACCACTAGCAACATTCCAACCCTGGTACTCACAACCCACCTTCCCTAACTGTCATGAGCACCACTAGCAACATTCCAACCCTGGTACTCACAACCCACCATTTAATCATATTTTAGTGGACCATTAGGTTAACCTCACATGACCTCAGTCGTGACCTGAACCATTATTTCATGTGAACCAATTATGGTAATCAAGCTTAAAGTGATAGCCCATAAGTTATTCTATATTTTGCTAGGCATGGCTAAGTAGAGTCCTAGAATTATTCTAGCTAACCATTAAATAAAGCTAGCTAGTCACATTTGTCCCATAGGTACAATGACAGGTAATCAAATCAACGAGCCATAATCAAAGGTAAAGGTTTCCCCTTCTGATGACATTATAAAAATAAATGCAAAGTTCAAGGAAAAGATAGCTTTAAACATAGGTACAATAAGCTCAAAGGTGTTGAGGGATCTGTGTGACTTGCCTTGCTACTCTACATAAGCCTTAGAACTCTCCTCAAGAAACTTCGACTCTTCCAAAAAGTCGGCAGCTAAAGGTAATAAAAAAAATAAGCAAAACACTATATAAGCACACAGGAGCAGTACAATATTATATTTTTAATGGGTATATCTTGATTTTTAAAGAATTTTGCAAGTTGAATCACTCCAAACGGAGTTCGGATGAATTAGTTATGAATTTTAGAAGTTTTAACCCTTTAAAAGCCTATTTAAAAGATTTAAACCGATTTATTGCATCATTTATGAATTAATTTAATTTGGAAAAAAGGATTATGGCGTCATCAAAGAGAGAGAGGGGAATGGGCCAACAGCTGACAGGCGGGGCCCACTGGACAAAGAGAGAGGGGACTTGGGTCCACGGTGAACTGAGTCCACCGACGTCCACGGGACTATTGACGGTGTAGATTTTATGTTATTGGATCGGACGGCTCACATCACTTGATGGATTTGTGATGGATCGGAAGGCTAGGATCTATCTACATCCGATCAGACGGCCCAGATTAACTCTAGCAATCTACAGCTCAGATTAGATCCGATCGAGTGGGCCCGCGCCTAAGCTGGTGACTAATGCAGCATCCACGTTGGCGCCATGACGGCACAGGGGACGGCGGCGGCACTAGACCCGATGGTTGCCGGCGATCGGCAGCACGGCGGCACATGGCGAGTATGAGAATGGGTAAAGGAAGACGCGGCGATGCTTACTGAGAGCGGAACGGCGACGGGAGGAACCGGCGGCGAGCTTCTAGCGGTGGCGCACTTTGGGTCCTCGACGGCAACGGTGCTCCGGTGATCTTCGGCGGCTCAGAGATGGCGGCCTAGCTTCCTTGCATGCTGGCGATGCTCACAGAAGCGACGGTGAGCTCTATCGGCGGCTAAGGCGACGGCGTCGCTTGACTGGGACTCGACAGCGGTGGCATAGCGAACCCGGGGTGCGGGAAGGTGGCTAGGGCTAGCTAGGGCTAAGGCTTGAACATGGAAAAGATCCTAGGGGCCTCAGACTTGCTATTTAAGGAGGGAGGAGGTGGAGTATGGCTCGGGTTCAGCGAGATTGCGGCGGCGGGGAATTAGGGCTTCGAGTCCGAGTCAGGAAGCTTCCAAACTCCCACACCCAAACATGATTTAGCTCCGGTTTCTTGGGGATATGACGGAGAAGCACAGGGGTAGCATTTCCCCTCAACCAGTTTGAGAAGATCATGGCCAAGACGATCGGATTTTGGGCGAGATACGCGGCGACCGAAGTCGAGTAGCACAGGGACTCTGTCCCGAGCTATAAGGCAAAGCTGACAGGTGGGCCCCACCTGTCAGCGGGCCATAGGCCACGAGCGCGCGCGGGAAGGGGGAAAGGGACACAGTAGTAGGCCAAAAGCAGCCCAGGAGTAGGGAGAGGGCTTTTTATTTCTTTTTCTTTTAATTAAATGCTGTGGAGCTTATTTAATTCACCAAAAATACTTCCCTTCATCAAATAAATCCTAGAAAATTCTAGGTAGTAGATAATTAAGCCTAGTATTTTATAAAATTATTTTCAGGCCCATTTTTGTTAGAAATTTTCTCTGATTTTATTGTTTGCACTCCTTGAGATTTTTAAATAGGTTTCTAAAATTCCTTTTCACAATTATTTAAATGGGGTATATTTCCAAGGTGTTACAAACCTACTCCCCTTAAACAGAATCTCGTCCTGAGATTCAAAAGATCAAGCGAAGAGGTCCAGGTGAGCGGACTTCAATTCATCTTCGCGTTCCTTGCTTCTTCTTCCGAGTGATTACTCCATTGTATTTTGCAAAACCTTTTCACTCGATTCCGAGTATTTCTCTCACTGGTCTCCAAAATATGGATAGGCTTCTCAACGTAGGTCAAATCTTCATGAATTTCTATCTGTTCTAGGTCAGCTTCTTCGGTTGGTACTTGTAGACACTTCTTCAACTGAGACACATGGAAGGCATCGTGTACCCCAGCCAAGGTAGGAGGTAACTCTAACTGATAAGCAACTTCTCCTTTTCATCCCAATATCTTGTACGGTCCCATATAACATGGTGCCAACTTTCCTTTTGTCTAGTACCAGTGAACTCCCCGAAGTAGCGTGACTCGTAAGTACACATAGTCACCTTCTTCAAAACTGAGATCTCTCCTGCGATTATCCGCATAGCTCTTCTGATGAGACTGGGCTACTCGAAGACGTTCTTGTATGATTTTCACTTTCTCTTCTACTTCTCGTAGGATTTCGGTTCCGTATACTTGCCGTTCTCTAGTCTGATCCTAGAGTAGAGGTGTGCAGCACTTCCGTCCGTATAACATCTCGAACAGAGCCATCTTGAGACTTGCTTGGTAGCTATTGTTGAAAGAGAACTCAGCATACGGTAGGCTCTTGTCCCAACATCCACTGAACTCTATGGCACAAGCCCTTAACATATCTTCTAAGATCTGGTTAACCCGCTTAGTCTGACTATCCATCTGCGGGTGGTATGCGGTACTAAAGTTTAACCGCGTACCCTTCTCTTCTTGGAGTCTCTGCCAAAACTTAGAGGTAAACTAGCTTCCTCTGTTTGACACGATCTTGCATGATACACCACATAAACATACAATTTGGGCCATATACAATTCTGCCAACTTACTACCGGAGTAGGTTGTCTTAACTGGTATGAAGTGGGCTACCTTAGTAAGTTTGTCCACCACTACCTAGATGGAGTTGAATCCTGACGTGGTCCTTGGCAACCGGTGATGAAATCCATCCCCACTTCTTCCCACTTCCATTCGGAAACCTTGAGGGGTTGCATTAATCCTGCGGGTCTCTGATGCTCAGCTTTCACACGTTGGCATACATCACAAACAGCCACATACTCAGCTATTTCCCTTCGCATGCTAGACCACCAAAAAACTTCTCCTTAAGATCTTGATACATCTTGGTACTACCAGGATGGATGGAATACTAAGTCCCATGGGCTTCATCCAATATCAGCTTCTTCAGTTCCTCTTAATCTGGCACGCAGATTCTCTCTCCTAACCACACAGTACCTTGTTCATCTTCCAAAAATCCAAGGGCTTTCCCCTTCTTCATGTTCTTCTTGATCTCCAGAATGTCTAGGCTGTTGCTCTAGGCTTCTCAGACTTGATCCACCAGAGTAGGTTGTGCTTCCAAACCTTGACTGACTATACCCAAATTTAACCGTTCAAATTTTTCACATAACTCCAAAGGTAACAGTTGGCCTTCCATGGAGTTGCAGAAACTTTTCCGACTAAGGGCATCAGTCACCACATTGGCCTTCCCTGGATGATAATGGATTCAGATGTCATAATTCTTGATCAGCTCCAACCATCTCTGTTGTCTAAGATTCAAATCTGGCTAGGTGAAGATATACTTCAAACTTTTGTGGTCAGTATAGACCTCACTGCGGTTGCTGATGAGGTAGTGTCTCCAGATCTTCAAGGCATGCACTAAGACTGCAAGATCCAAATCATGGGCAGGATAGTTATTCTCATGAGGCCGTATGTGCAGGCCATGGGCCCCAGGTACCTCAAGGAGGGCAATTACGGCCACTTGGACAGAGGGTAGGCCAGTCCCTACAATTAGAGATAGAGTAAGACTCGGCTTCATATTACCTTGCATGACAAGGAAAGGGATATAGTCCTAGCCGGATACTCTATGTAATGATAAGGAAAGCCCTTAGTCGCATTCGATTGGGTTTCCTACCCTGTAACCCTCATCCCTCTAGTATATAAGGAGGGGTAGGGAGCCCCCTGGGGCATATAAGAATCTCACCAAAGAAACCTCAAAGGCAATACACCACAGTTGGAAGTAGGGTATTATCTCACCTTGAGGGCCTAAACTAGAATAAATTGTTTCGTGTTCCTTTGTAATCCATCAAGTTTAGATCTCACGAATAGCCCCATATTATTATTGCCGATATAAAACATCGACACCATAACTGCCGTGAGGCATACGCCACGACTCTTCCTTCTTGCATCAGCACACATCCCAAACCCTACCAGGATGCATCACAGTAGACATGGAATCCTTTCTTGGGATCTGGCATGATCAACACAGGCACAGATACAAGCTTCTTCTTCAGCTCTTGAAAACTCTGCTCACACTCTGGAGTCCATGAAAATTTCACATCCTTCTAAAGTAGACGGTTCATGGGCTTTGCGATTCTAGAGAAATTCTCTATGAATCGACGGTAATATCCCGCCAATCCTAAGTAAGTTTGAATTTCCGTAACTGTTTGCAGCTGCTTCTACTTGGTCACTGACTCCACATTGGTTGGGTCTACCGCAACTCCACCAGCGGTGACGACATGCCCCAGAAACTTCACTTCCGGAAGCCAAAACTCACACTTACTAAACTTGGCATACAACCGATGCTGTCGAAGGGTCTCCAGAACTATATGAAGATGCTGCTCATGTTCTTCCTTAGTCTTGGAATAGACAAGGATATCATCGATGAAAACTAATATAAACTTATCCAAGTACTCCATGAACTTGTTCATCAAGTTCATGAAGAAGGCAGGGACATTTGTCAATCCAAAAGACATGATGGTGCACTCGTGTAAAAGCAGTCTTGGTAATATCTTCCTCCCAGATTCTTAACTGATGAAAACCAGAAAGAAGATCTATCTTGGAAAATACTGTGGCTCCTTCTAACTAATCAAACAGATCGTCAATTCTGGGTAAAGGGTACTTATTCTTGATAGTGACCTCGTTGAGTGCACGATAATCCACACACATCTGTTGGGTTCCATCTTTCTTTTCCACAAAAATGACCGGTGCTCTTCAAGGCGACATGCTAGGCCTGATGTACCCTTTAGCAAGTAACTCCTCAACTTGCTTCTTCACTTTTGCCAACTCATTTGCTCCCATTCTATACGGTCTTTTGTGGATAGGGGCAATGCCTGGGGCTAGGTCTATCTGAACTCAATATCTCTCTTAGGTGGCATCCCAGGTAGATCATCAGGAAAGACAACAAGATAATCCTATACTATAGGGATTTCTGCTATAGTGGCCTAGTTCAGAGATGCTGAAGAGGGTGAGGCAGAAAGGGCACGAAAGATCACTTTCCTCCCAAAGGCAGGGGTTAGGGTCACTGTCCGAGTGGCACAATCAATAACTTCCTTGTGCCGGGTTAACCAGTCCATCCCTAGGATGACATCTATTTCTTCCGATTTTATCAAAATCAAATCAGCCAGAAAAGAGGTACCCTGAATTTCTAAGGTCACAGAGGGGCTAAACTAGGTAGTGTGCATTTGATTCCCCGGTGTGTTAACCATGATAGCCTTATCCAACTTCCCCATCTGAAACCCATGTTTTCTTGTAAAACCCCTTGACATAAAAGAATGTGTAGCACCCGAATCAAACAAAACTGTTGCAGTAACTGAGTTAACAGGGAACATACCCAGGACGATGTCTAGTGCAGTCTGGGCCTCGTCTGCAGTGACGCGGTTCAGTCTAGCCTTGACCACATTGCTGGTGGTTTGTCCCTGTGCAGTTGACTTGAGACGCTTGGGCTTCGGGCACTGAGAAGAGTAACGTCCCGGCTCTCCACAATTGTAGCAGTTCAGTGTCTTCCCTCTAGCCTCCTTCTTGACTGGCTGGTTTTGTGTCAGGGCAGCAGCTAGCCAAGGGGGAGGACGGTTTGCTCCAGCATTGCCGCTAGTGTTGTTGTTGTAGAAATGACGCTGCGGACGAGGTGCTGAAGAAGATCCCCCCGCTGAGTCTGAGGAGATCCCGCAACACGCGGCCTTTGACTAGTGGATTGCTGTGCTCTGAAGCTTGCCATCCTGCGCTTCCTCTGTTCCATTCGATTGTGTTTATCCTCCTGGCGAATGGCCTTGTCCACCAGCTTCTGAAAATCTAAGTAGTCATCGGAGATTAGTTGAATTGAGAGTTCATCATTTAATCCATCCAGAAACTTCTCCTGTTGCTCGGCATCGGTGCTGACATCTTCCGGTGCGTAATGGGCAAGGCAGTTGAACTCATAGAGCAACTTGGTCACTGACCGGTTTTCTTGCTTCAGTGCCTGGAACTCACGTTTCTTTAGTGCCACCACTCCAACGGGGATATGTGTCTTCTTAAATGTGGCAGCAAACTCAGACCAATTGATAGGCTATCCGTCAGCTCTGTTAGCCTGAAAGTGGTCCCACCATTCAGACGCAGGGCCATGCAATTGGTGTGAAGCGAAAGAGACCTTCTCCTGGTATGTGCATTGTAGTAAGTCTAGCTTCTTCTCAATGGCATGCAACCAATCCCCAACTTCCACGGGATTAGTTGTGCTAGAGAAGGTGGGAGGCCTCACTCACAAGAACTCTGCGAGCTTGTTCTGGGGTGGTGGAGGAGCGCTTGTTGATGTCCCTGATTCTGTTGAGTCTGCATCTGCTGGAACATGATGTTCATCAACTGAGTTTGATTAGCTAGAACTTGAGCAATGGTGAGGTTATCATTCGGAGGCGACGGTCCGTTGGGTGCACCTCTGTGGTTGCTGTTTTCAGTGTTGCCATCCTGGTGACTACCATTACGTGTGTTCACCATCTGTAGAAAGTAGAACAAAGACGAGAAAGAAAGAAAGAGCCCTTAGGACAGATTCATATTACTTAAACTTTCTCTTATATTGCTCTGAACTGAATGATTAACATTTATGTAGTTTAAAGCTCACACAATCAAGAAACTCCTAACTTAAGCAGTTACATCACCACCTTTAAACATAAACTGCTAACTAAACCCCACACACACAAGCATCACTAAGCACACAACTGCTAACACAACGCTCTAAGGTAAACCCCTACTACGGTGCTACTATGGGGCTTCTCAACGTGGCGAAGGACTTCTTGTTGCATTGGAGTTGTGCTCAGGTTCCTCTTCGTCATCTTGAGTATCACCCCACTCCACTTCAGAGTGAGTGCAAGCTCCACTGTCTCCTGACCTCTCAAAAGGTGTGCTGGCTTCTGACTCCTCCGAGTCCTCTTCTGCATCATCAGCATAAGCCACAGGTGGGACTACCCTGAGTGGGACTTGATCATTCAGCAAGCGGGTCCTTGGTGCTAGCTGAATCCGAGGTGGAAGACGCCCTCTTCCTTGCAGTGGTGCGGATCTTGGCTCCTCTAGGGGGTGTTTCTCCTTTAGCCAAAGCCAGCTCTCTCTTCAAGCAATCCACTTGGTTTTGCAGCCTGCAAATCTTAGTGCAATTCTCGTTCTCCCGTTCATGTGCTGCAATCAACACATCTGCCTGAGCGTTGTCCATCGCACTCAGCATCCTTACAAGTCAGTGTGTAGTTGCACTGTTCTCTGCTTTTGGATTCTGATAGCTACTGTACTCATCGTTGTGTGTTCTTGATGGGTGGTAGCAGTAGGCAATGTTCCTCAAGCAGGTGGTGTAGCGGTGACGAGGATTTCCAATAGCTTCCAATGCCACCTCGTGACATGCAAACTCAAAATTCCTTCCTCCAGCTCCAAAGATCATGGATGGGACTCCTTCCCGTTCACTTGAAATCGTAAGACGGACGCGGCACTTCTCTTCACATGGGTTGTGAGTGACTTGTCTGTATTCTAGTGCTGGATTGTACCCTACGGCAATTAGCTACTTGACGAATCCACCAACTCCAAACTATACCGTGCACCAAAATGGTATAGGCCCAACAACTCCAACCTGGAGCTAAACATATTCCACCATTCACTAGTCAATTAAAGTAGTGTGGGACTAATCACAGAAAAAATTGCTAGGCCCGCCCATTAACCGTGGGCACGGCTATTCGAATAGTTTTACTCTAGCCAGAGGTGTACCATTTTACCAACAAGACACAGCTCCACAACACATCATTGTGCATCTTAATACCACCACGATATCTCAGAAAGGAATTGTGACAGGCTTACCCATGTAACTCGCACAATAGGAGAGCCTCCTGCCAAGCCTCCGGTCTACGGTAGGGGTGATCAAGTGCCTTCCCGCAAGACAGCCCGACGCCCAAACTCATGGACTTATTGACAATTGCCATGTGTGGACTTATACCAGCCACAAACCAAGCCCTAGTGCCTCCTATTGAACTCGGCACACTTCAAATCCTATTATTACCCATTCTAGCTTGTGGTTAGCACGAGTGTTGCTTCGCAACAAGTAGTCTGCGAACCGGTCCTTAATTGTCATGAGCACCACTAGCAACATTATAACCCTGGTGCTCACAACCCACCATTTAATCATATTTTAGTGGACCATTAGGTTAACCTCACACGACCTTAGTCGTGACCTGAACCATTATTTCATGTGAACCAATTATGGTAATCAAGATTAAAGTGATAGCCCATAAGTTATTCTATATTTTGCTAGGCATCGCTAAGCAGAGTCCTAGAATTATTCTAGCTAACCATTAAATAAAGCTAGCTAGTCACATTTGTCCCATAGGTACAATGACAGGTAATCAAATCAACGAGCCATACTCAAGGGTAAAGCTTTCCCCTCCGATGACATTATAAAAATAAATGCAAAGTTGAAGGAAAAGATAGCTTTAAACGTAGGTACAATATGCTCAAAGGTGTCGAGGGATCTTTGTGACTTGCCATGCTACTCTGCACAAGCCTTGTAACTCTCCTCGAGAAACTGCGACTCTTTCGGAACATCGGCAACTAAAGGCAATAAACAGAAACAAGCAAAACAGTATATAAGCACACTGGAGAAGTACAATATTATATTTTTAATGGGTAAATCTTGATTTTTAAAGAATTTTGCAAGTTGAATCACCCCAAACGGAGTTCGGATGAATTAGTTACGAATTTTAGAAGTTTTAACCCTTTAAAAGCCTATTTAAAAGAATTAAACCGATTTATTGCGTCTTTTATGAATTAATTTAATTCGGGAAAAAGAATTATGGCGTCATCAGAGAGAGAGAGGGGAATGGGCCGACGGCTGATAGGCGGGGCCCACTAGACAGAGAGAGAGGGGACTCGGGTCCACGATGAATTGAGTCCACCGAGGTCCATGGGACTATTGACAGTGTAGATTTTATGTGATTGGATCGGACGGCTCAGATCGCTTGATGGATTTGAGATGGATCAGAAGGCTAGGATCTAATCTACCTGTCGAGGGCCACCCTGAGACTTGTACCATGATCTGCAACTCGCCACGTCAACGCTAACTATTGGACTGGTGTGGTCTCAAATAAAATCCAACTAATTACTGTAACCACCACACCACAAAGCAGACTTGACGTCGTGAACCACAAATACGTTACAAACTCTTGGTGCCAAACCCGAAATAAATGAGATACTCAATAGAATAGCCTCCACCAGTCTACCCCGAGATATGCCCGTCAAACCATACGATGGTGGCGACCAAAAGACTAAATATCGCAGAGGACTCGATCTACATCGGCTATCAAGTAAATATCTCGTCTATTTCAATCTCATACTTGTGTTTGACTAGCTCCCAGGAAAATCGTTAGTCTCACACATTCATCTCAGGCAATGATATACAACAATAGAGTATACAACTAAATAAACTAAATTTACAAATTAGAGTTTACATAGGCCGACCGGCCAAATAATACGGTTCAGCAGAAGCTTATCTACCCATACCCACAAGCAACCGACTAGGGGTTGGCCCCTATTAGAACCATTCCTAAAGAAGCAACAGATCCCACAGCACTCATTCTATTCAACTCATCACCTGCAACAAGTCTAAAGCAGCAACATATAAGAAAGCAAGAGTCAGTACATTATCTAAATAATGTACTGGCAAGGCAAACCTATTATACTACATGCTAGCTTAAGTCAAAGGAAAGGTTGTTTGTGGTTTCATTTTCAGCATAAAGCAGATTTTATTTCACAACCATTTTGCAACGGTAATTTAGAAGACATTTAAACAAGTACATAGGTAAATCATGATCATATATTTTATCAAATACATATCATCATGCTTGCTGCCCTACACGGCATCAAGCCACCATTTCCATATCCATAATCTCATCATTTCATAAATCATTTCAAAAGTTCACCCATACCAAGTCCCAAGTTTACAAGCATATTTGTAAAGCAAAGATCTATACTCATGACATGTCACTATGTCGCTCATGACCGCAAGCACGGCTAACCGATTAGTTTTGACTCTGCAAAGTTTGTACAATTTTACCCACATGATGTGAATTCTCTAGTTTGTCTTGTGCTCGCGAAGCACTACCACACTCTGCACGTTGAGTGCGATCTAGAGGTCACAATGTAGCCTTTACATTGTTCAATGCCTAGCCTTGCACCAGTGATGGTAAGCGGGAATCTGCACCGAGGGGCTACCTCAATGCCGCTAGGTGGCAGGCCCACGCCTTAACCTAGCGCCGTGGTGGCAAACAAAGTAAACCCTCTGTTTTCCCCACGAGACACTATGCCGTTATATTGGACAGACTTAGACGCCTAACGCCGCTATGGGCCGTTAGGTAGTTCCTATGAGCTAGTAGAATGACTTAACCTATACTACTTCGGCCTACCATGTGCAAGGCTAAGCATTGGACAACTTAATGAGCTAAGGCCATCCCATTCTGGCACATGTGGTTGTACGGTAAACAATAGAAGGTGACATAGAGTTCGGTCCTTAATCGACTCAAGCGAACACTCCCCCTATCGGTGCGCAACTACTCCATTTGTATACCACTTGTCGCCCAAGTCTAAAATCGGGTTTTTCATCATTTTAGTTCACAATCAATCAGAGGCTTTACCTATGTTCAATAGTTGTAAAATGCCCATTTTCAAAGGTATAAGGTGATTACAATGTTATTTAGCACATTACTAAGCATGGCTAAGCATAAGCAAGTATAATAATTGAATATAAGCCCACATGAGTACAAATGAAGTACTCTAACCAAATATAAGGTTACAAACAGCAAGGAGTAGAAGGTTTCAAGGTAGATCATGCAACAAATAGGTTATAACTACCAATTCCCTCATTTTAAATACTAATAGTTACAATTACGCATGCAGTTTTGCAAACAATACATTTCATTCCCCAAAACATAGGATTCAAATTGTTCAAATGAAGAGGGGAGAATATTTGCCTTACTCTTGAATACCTAGAACAACATTCACTTCGCTCCTTTACCGACCTCGAACTCGTCCTCTAGAAAGGAATTTAACGTACAATCGAATAAATAGCAAATAATGAAAAATATCCAAAATGCACTAATATGCATGAGGTTTATAGTGCTTAGGTACTGACCTAAAGTGAATTAAGGTGAAAGAATTTCTATTTTATTTCTTTTTGTTTGGGAGTTACGAATTTAACATCTTCTATGTACGCAATACAGTATTTGTACCTTATATAGATTTTAGAGATACTCTATGAGATGTTTTGCTAAGTGTGAACTTTAGACAGTGGGTAGGTATTGGTTTTGGATGATTTTTAGTGAAGGAAGTTCTATTTTATTATTTTGTATTTCGGAGATATAAATTTTAGAAGACTTATACATGAATACGTCTAGTTACAAAATAATATTAAATGTCCAAATTACTTTAAAATGTGTGGAACCTATGCAGTGGTTTGGTACTGGTCCTTGATGATTTTTAGTGAAGAAGTTTCTATTTTATCAACTTCCAATTTGGAGATATTAATTTTATAAATTTTAAGCTTCTATATAGTATCTATACATATAATTTAATATACATGTGTTTTAGGACTATGTTTCTATGAAATCTACCTTTATATATTTTAATAAGAATGTCTTGTGACCTACTGCCATTTGGGTGTATTTCATATAGAGTTAAAATCAAGTTTCTATCATTTTTAGAAATTCTTTTGTACATTTTATACCTTATACAAAATATTCATCTATTACACCAATATTAAAGGTGTTTTGTGTATTACTTTTAGGTAATCTTCTCTTTACAGAAATAAAGGGCAAGATATTATGAAGCTAATAAAATTGGGTTCATGTTATTTGGAGCTAATATGAATTTACATATTTTATACACTAACTAAGGCATTTACCTATTACCAAATTTATAAAAGTGTCTTTTGTATAAATGTAACTAAGTTTTAGTTTACCACAGAGAAGTTCAACATTTTATGAACTTATCAAATCTTAATTTACCAAAGTTGAGGTTTATATGGAGTGGATAAAATCTTAAAGTGTTTATGTACTTTTATTCTTTATCCTTTTTTTGAGGTATTTTAAGTACTAGTTATTCCATATTTTAATCTACAGGAATAAAGTACATAAATTTTGTGATTCCAAAAAATTTTGATTCATCCAATTTGGAGTTAAAATGAATTAGTTATGTATTTTTGAAGTTTGCACAATTTTCAGTGGAACAAATAATTCCATTTAACATTTTCCTTTATTTTTCTAGGTTTTAAATACATGGGTCCACATGTAAGTGAGTAACGTTTTGCACTTAAGTCCTTCATATTTTAAGAAACCAACCCGCACTCCCCCACGTGTGTAGAACATAGTTTGTAAAGAGTGCATGAAAGTATTACTTATTACGAAAAAGTCCTTGTCCCACTTGTCATGTACTTCATATTTTACAAACTAGTACCTAGGCTTTTGATTCTTCTAAGAATGAGGTCCTTGGCTTGGACAGAGGAGGACAGCCCGCGCGGTGGATGTATTTGGCCTCGCCGGTGGCGAACGGAGGTGCATTTCACGACACGGACAAAAGAGAAAATGTAGAGGACTTCCTTGCGCACCCAATGGTGGCAGCGGCGCATCTGGGGGTGACCGGAGCGGCGCGCAGCGGCGATGTGAGCGGCGGTGCAGTTCAGGCTACAAATGAAAGTAGAGGTATGGCTTGATTTAGTCCAAATGGATGCATGCAAGATCTTCTAAGGGACTCTAGGAGGCTCACCGTTGTAAGCATTGTAATCCTGAGTTCCTGCTCGTCCTTTTTTCTTGTGTCTCGCCTTTCTGATAGCGTAGAGAGAGTGTCTCGCGTCGTGGACAACGTCAGGACGTGGGCGGACGCATCGTGGCCGTAGCGACGTGCGGCTCGCATACGCCTGTACGACGGTTCGTGGGCTACGTCACGTCCGTAGACGGACGCGTCGTGGGCGCGACGTGCAGACGCTGTACCCTTTGTAAATTCGCTATAAAAGGAGTATGAAGGAACAGAAAATGCTGTGCGATTTTGGGCAGCACCAAACTCTCGTGTTCTTGTTTGTGTTTGCTTTCGGGTGAAGTCGCAGGCTCACCGCAGGCGCTAAGGCGAGATCCCGGACGCAAGGTGCCGGGCACGGGAGCCGATCCAGGCGTGGTCGGGTTCCCGGACGAGAGTACCCGGGGCGAGGTCGGTCCCCGGGTGAAGTACCCGGGCACGAACGCGGTCCCCGGGTGAAGTACCCGGGCACGCACGCGAGTACCCGGGGCAAGGCACCCGGGCACGGACGGGTACCCGGGCTCCAACAACCGTGAGGTTGGGGAAAGTGGAGAAGCAGCAGTGAAGGTAGAACGGTGGCAAACTCGCTCGACGGCGTTGGCTTTACCCGGCCATCTAGCTGCCAAGAAGAAGTGTTCAAGAGGTTAGTGAGGTCCTAGGTAAGCTAATGGAGTGAGGAATGGAGCTCAAGCTCACCATGGGAGGAGGAATCGACGGCGCGGCTCGGAAGCGGAGCTAGGGAAGATGACGGTCGTTCTCCTTTGTCGGGGCTTGGTTCTTGGGGCTTTCCTCGTGGTGAACGATTAGAGTTGAGGCAACCTCCGTGGCGCAGCGGCTTGGTCTTAGCTCCACCGAGGCGGCCAGAACAGGGACGCGATGCAGCGGCTGCGCATCGGTGCCAAGGACGAAGGCGACGGCGACGCCGCGACTCCAACCTGCACCGAATAGGGCGCAAATGGTACAGGGAGTTAGGCAGTGTATTTGGATGGGGTACTTGGCTGCGTTTCAGGGCATGGGGCTGCACTGGCTTGTGTTCTGAGACCTACAGGCGGGATCCACAAAGTTTGGGGCCCAATGGCAGTGAGAGGAAGGAGAACATCATCTAGAAGCTTAGGGTGGGAGTGTGGCAACTAGCTGTTTTGCACTCTCCATTCCATGCCTCTACATTATGTTTTTAATTGTGGCCAATTTATAGGAGGTAGAGGGATATGTGGTCTACATTCATGCCAAGTTTGGTGGTCATATGACTTATATTTTTACCATGGTAACATGGTAAATATGCCATGGTAATACTGTTCACAGCTAGTGGATTATGCCATAGGGTTTTGTGGGACCAAGATGATGGTGTTACAAAATGAATCAAATTGATCTATGCTCAGGGTTAAGAAAGGAGACTTTGTTCTACAATTCCACTGGTGTAGATTGGAGAAAAGAGTTAAAAATAAATTTTGGTGAAGATGCAAATTTGGCAAATTGAGAAGGTAATTTTCAGCCTACAAAGACCAAGTCTGAAACTGGTATTACTTAGGGGTTTTGCACACATCATTTTATATGGTTACTTTGTGAATTAAATTAGGCCAAGTTTACTGCAGGTAGAGAGCACTTTGGTTAACATTCTAGGGGAAATCCATCTAAAAAGGAGTTAGAGGTAATTTTTGGTGAGGTTGCAAGCAAGGCTCCTTGCTAAGATTATTTTCAGCATGGAGTGTAATTGTTTCATGCTCTTCTTCTCCTCTACCTATTTTGGGTTTTCAAGAGAAAAACATGCAAGAAGTGGACAAGGATGTGACCATGCAATTGTGCTAAGTTCCAAGGCCAAAGTACTTTTAGATTTACTATGGTAAAAAGATAAAAAGGACTAGTCAAAAAGATTGACTAGAGTTGGTAGTTGGATAGACTTTTATGGGCCCTACTTGGTTAGGTTTAAAATAGTTCTAATTGATATGAGACCAAAAGATGAGACATTTGTCCATATCTTGATTAAGGTGGATTTACTATATAAGCATTAATTAATTTTGGTAATAATGCAAAACGTATAATAGGTTATGTACTTAATCTTATATTTTTGGCTGATTGGAAGGATTTTATTCGGGTTCTAATCCAAGTGATAAATTCAAACAAAAATCACAGTAGCCTATAAGTGATGTTTAGTATTTTTAGGAATTTTACCTCCTATTTTATTTTTGAACCATTTTTTTAGAAATTTCCTTAGCCAATTCAATGCACATGCAACCTATTATGGAAATGCACTTTAAGATGCAAAAACAATCAAAAGAAAGCATGCACATGAAATGGTAGTGAATTTATTTATCTCCATATTTTTATGTCAAGTTTTTATTTATACACATTTAGGCCCTTTACATTTTCTATTTTTGTAAAGTCATTCTTAAAAATCTTTATGCACCAACCCTTAAGCATTTTAACTTAGTCAAATTTTTTATGCACGATTGAATATGTATTACTTCCATCTTCAATTGACCTAAGGAAGGTTTTAGGAATTTTACTTTATGGATTCCGGAGCTACACTTTATATTCTTTTATTACTTTATATTGTAACCTAGGGTGAGTCTTTAAATAAATTGAAATTTTAACTATAAAATTTTAGTGTTTCCCTTTTATAAGATTTACTTTAGTAAATCTACCTCTCATTTTACTCCTTTGTATAGAAAGCATAGGATTTTACTTTCGAGGGCTTTTTATTAACTTATTTTGGTTAAAACTTTGAAATTCAAAATTTGGTATGTTACACTACCTCCGATCAGATGGCCCGGATTAACCCTAGCAATCTACGGCTCGGATTAGATCCGATCAAGCGGGCCCGCGGTTGAGCTGGCGGATGATGCATCATCCACGTCGGCACCACGACGGCACAGGCGACGGCGGCGGCACTGGACCCAATGGTCGCCGGTGATCGGTAGCACGGCGGTGCGCGGTGAGTGCGGGAATGGGTAGAAGGAGATACGGCGATGCTTACCGAGAGCGGAACGGCGAGGAACGACGACGGGAGGAGCCAGCGGCGAGCTTCTAGCAGCAGCGCACTTTGGGTCCTCGACGGCGACGATGCTTCGGTGATCTTCAGTGGCTCAAAGATGGCGGCCTAGCTTCCTTGCAAGCTAGCGATGCTCACAGAGGTGGCGGCGAGCTCTATCGGCTGCTAAGGCGATGGTGTCGTTTGACTGGGACTCGGCGGCGGCAGTAGAGCAAACCCAGGGTGTGGGGAGGCGGCTAGGGCTAGCTAGGGCTAAGGCTTGAGCACGGTAAAGATCCTAGGGGCCTCAGGCTTGCTATTTAAGGAGGGAGGAGGCGGAGTTCGACTTGGGTTCGGCGAGATTGCGGCGGCAGGGAATTAGGGCTTCGAGTCCGAGTTGGGAAGCTTCCAAACTCCCACACTCGAACGCGGTTTAGCTCCGGTTTCTTGGGGATATGACGAAGAAGGACGGGGGCAGCATTTCCCCTCAACCAATTTGAGAAGATCATGGCCGAGACGATTGGATTTTGGGCGAGATCCATGGTGGCCAGAGTCGGGTAGCATAGGGACTTTGTCCCGAGCTAGAAGGCAAAGCTGACAGGTGAGCCCCACCTATCAACGGGCCATGGCCGCGAGCGTGCACGGGGAGGGGGAAAGGGGCACAGTAACGGGCCGAAAGCGGCCCAGGAGCGGGGAAGGGGTTTTTTATTTCTTTTCTTTTAATTAAATGCTATTGAGCTTATTTAATTCAGCAAAAATACTTCCCTTCATCAAATAAATCCCAGAAAATTCCAGGAAGTAGATAATTAAGCCTATATTTATAAGATTATTTCTAGGCCCATTTTTATTAGAAATTTTCTCTGATTTTATTGTTTGCACTCCTTATGATTTTTAAATAGGTTTCTAAAATTCCTTTTTCACAATGGTTTGGACTATGCCGCTTGAACTATGCCACTTGAAAGCATAAGATGAAGATGCATTTGAAGCCTATTAATCCATCTATTTGAAGAATAGTCGAAAATGGCTATACCTTGCAGCATTTGGAGAATCGCACTGCTGAGGATGATGCCAATGACCTCAAGGATGCTCAAGCCACTAATGCCCTCCTCAGCATCTTGAGTGGGAGTGAGTTCAATCATGTGGATTGGATCGAGAGTGCCAAGATGACTCGAGCACTCTTCGCAATGTTCATGAAGGCACCGATAACGTCCATGAGTGAAAAGTTGAGATCGTGAAGGGCCAATTCAAGAACTTTGTGATGAAGGATGATGAAAACCCAAGCGACATGTATGACCGCTTGAGCAAGATCATCAACGAGATCAAGGGGCTCAGATGCAAGGACATGACGGATAGTGTGGTGGTAAAGAAGATTCTCCGGGCAATCACTCTAAGGAACTCCACCTTGGTGATGTTCGTCCATGAGAATACCATCTACTCCATGCTCACACCTCATGATGTACTTGGACGGATCCTCTCCCACAACATGCTTCAAGTAGAGTCTAAGGAGTTGATCAACTTCGTCAACCAAGCTTCAAGCTCCAAGAAACAAAACATCGCAGCTCCATGGTCGAAGAAGATGAGGAGAGCAATGATCGAGTTTTTGAGGAGATGGCATTGTTTGTCAAGAGTTTTGGAAGATACCTAAATAGGAACAGCTTCTTCAAAGGGGGCTCCTCCAAGACATCTTTTGGCAAGACAAGAGGGAGGTGTTCGGCAAGGAAGTGCTACGTGTGTGGTGAAGCTAGTCACTATATCACCGATTGCCCCAAAGGCATGGAAGAGAAGAAGGACAAGAGAGAGAAGAACAAGCATGGCATGCAGGAAGATAAAGGGCACATTGGAGAAGAGTGGAACTTCAAAGAGTCCGGCTCGGACGCTAAGGATGATGGAGTTTCCACCATCCCCTTCAAGTCTTCTCCACCATCATCACCCAAGCTTTTTAACTACACAAGTGATGATGACGCTCCCATGTTCCTAATGGCCAAGGAGCGCAAGGTACAATCTACTATCAAATCCCTAAATATTGATCTTTCTAGTAATGAGGGGAGTGATGATGTGTTGTTTGATGAGCTAAGCAAAGATGCTTTGTCAAGCATACATAATATACTTGACACCATTGAGGAACAAGAGGCTACCCTTAAGAAGTAAGAAACGTTGCTCATCCAAGAAAAAGAGAGAAACCTTACTCTCAAGAGTGAGTTTACTAAGGAGAGAGAGAAGTATAAAGCTTTGGCATGATTTTATAATCAAGTGAAAGAGTCATGCACTAATCTTGAGGATGCAAATGAAAAACTTCAAGTGAAAGTGGATAGCTTGGAGAAAGCATACCTCACTTGAGAAGAAATTTGCCACCTTGGAGAATAGCACTCTCCCTAATAAGACTACTTGTTCTAAAGTGGAGGAAAGAAATAGTGCATGCTTCGGATGCAAAGATGTCAATGTTGATGCTTTTGCTACTAACATGAAGTCTTTGCAAGCTTTGTCTACCCAAAACGAGAAGCTAATGGGACTCGTTCACAATGGGCTCCTAAAGTGTCACATGGGTATAAGACCCTCAAGGAGTACCTTGGTTATCAACGTGACAACTTCAATCATGAGGGACTCGGTTACATTGTTCCACCAAAGGGAAAGGTGGACAAAAGTGTGATGTTCAAGAAGACCAATGGTCTTAGCTCCTATTGATCATGTCTCTCACAATTATTTCAATGCATCTTATGTTCTTAGGTTGAATGTTGGTGGTAAAGTAGTTGCTAAGTATGTTGGTCAAGGGGCAAGAACATTTCTATCAAGAGAGTTGTTTGGGTTCTAAAGATCCTTGTTACTAACATGAGAGGACCCAAACAAGTGGAGATACCTAAGACTAGAAATTGATCTCTTATAGGAATATGTCTCCTGCAGGAATAGTTGGGAGATTGATAATGGTTGCACCAATCACATGACCGGAGAGAAGTCTATGTTCTCCTGCTTCGACACAACTGGATCATCTCAAGAGAACATAGTCTTCCATGATAATGGTAAACAAAAGGTAATAGGACTAGGTAAAATCGCAATTTCCAATGACTTGTCCATTTCAAATGTTTTTCTTGTCAAGTCGTTAAATTACAATGTTATATCCATTTCGCAATTGTGCTCTATGGGGTTCAGTTGTGTTTTCACTAATGTTGATGTCATAGTTTTTAGAAGATATGATTCTTCTATAGTCTACAAGGGTGTTCTCAAGGGAAAGCTCTATCTTGTCGATTTTTCATTGGATAGGACTCAACTTGAGACATGTTTGGTGGCTAAGACCAACATGGGGTGGCTTTAGCATCGGAGGCTAGCCCATGTTGAAATTAGGAATCTTCACAAGCTTCCAAAAGGCGATCACATTGTTGGACTAACAAATGATATTCATTTTGAGAAGGATAGAATTTGTAGCCCATGTCAAGCCAGGAAACAAGTTGGAGCACATCACCCCACAAAGAATCTAATGACAACAACGAGACCACTTGAGCTTCTACACATGTACCTCTTCGACCCGATTGCTTACTTAAGCATCGAAGATAACAAATATGAACTCATTATTGTGGATGATTATTCTTGCTATACTTGGGTGTTCTTTTTTGCATGACAAGAGTGAGACACAAGCAATCAAGAAGTTTGCAAAGAGAGCCCAAAATAAGTTTGAAGTGAAGATCAAGAACATCCAGAGTGACAATGGTGCAGAATTCAAGAACACTCACATTGAGGAGTATATTGATAAAGAAGGAATCAAGCATGAGTTCTTGGCTCCCAACTCCCCTCAACAAAATGGGATAGCTGACAAGAAGAACCGGACACTTGTGGAGATGTCACGCACCATGTTGGGATAGCCGACAAGGACGGCGGCGAGGGGAAGATATTGCATATTTCGCCGGTTCCTTGTAGGAATTTACCGAGATACCCTAAGATTTTGTGTGGTAGGTCCACGATGGTTTTTAGCATGGAGACACATAACAGACATTTGCCATAACATTTTAGGTGGCACACGAAATTTTGTAACTACCGCGCATGCCAGCCAGTTTTGGCAGGCTTTTCAAAATTTGGCGTAGGACAAAAAATTTTGCGAACACTTGAAAGGACTCGAATTACCAGTAAAGCATAGGAACATCCTTTGTTTAGAAGGCGTTTTTGCATACCCAATTTTGCTAAATTGTGAACTATCAAAAATAACAAAATATTCACAATAAAACGAACATATAGGGAAAATATTCACCAGTCATTCCGGTGTTACTTTCCATTGCTCTGATGTTCACATTTTTATGTTTTCAGTCTTCAGTTTCATTAGAAATTCAACTAGATCCCAAATCCTATGTACCTATATCTGTGTGCGCCCACAAAATATAATTAATTATACTTCTCTATGCTCTCATTAAGTCACAACGCCTCAATTATTCGTAACCCTTCGATGATGCTCCAAATTGTCTCCCTTTCTTGATCTCTTCTATCAGGGAGTTAGACTAATGGGCGATTTAACTATTTGCCACTCTTTACTAGATTCGTTTAATCCCTCTCACACAATAAAACATAAAATTGAAATAATGTTTAAGTAGTATTTCACACACAATAAAACATTAAATTGAAATAAATAGACGAAACAGAGCTGTGAGACCATGCCACGAATGCTGGCCATCAGGAACTGGTTTTTGTGGCTGAGCATGTCTAGCCCAGAAATTCCGGGCTTCTCCTTGTGCAATGTTACCTATAAAGAGTCGAAAACCCTCTCAACAGTGTCGACGAGGTATCTACTAACAATAGAGTGAAGTACATGACAACAGAAGACGTGATGAATCTCTACTATTATAAAAATGAATAGCATTTCTGTCACGATTTTCATCCATCGTCTCCTTTCAGCGCGTTCTCGAACCGGACTTAGCGCCAATGTCGAAGTTGCACGCGTTGCTCGTCCGCGCGTTCCTGAACCGGACTCACATTGGCCGTCTCCAATTCCATCTCATCCCCTCTCTCGCAATAAAATGCCCTCAAAATCGCGTGTTCCTCCTCCGCATCCAGAGACTAAACCCAATCGCTGCAGCCGCTAGACGCTAGGGGATGTACGATCAGAGATGCTCCGTAGACCGATGCTGATGGTGATCGTGTTATTTCAGGAGTCAGCAGCACACATGATTCGCCTTCTCAAGGATGGCGTCGACCAGTACTACCTGAGAGCGCTATGTTCATCTTCATCCCAGTGGCTCCCCCGCCGTCGTATCGCGCGAACTCCGCGCCTTCCGCCGCCACCGCCGCCGCTGAGGACGACGAGGACCTCTACGGCTGAGTTCATCGATATACGCGTGGAGTAGTCGTCTCGCCTCTTCCTACCCGCCAGTGCCCAAACCCAGGGCAGTGTCTCCCTTCGCGTCCGGTCTTGCTGGCTGCATCTTTTGATCGCACCCTCTGATTGTGTCTCTACTTGGTCTGTTGTTTTGGCAGCCACGAGCGCACGAGGAACTCACGAGCACCCACTAAGCCGCAAGGCGGACCGGAGTTCGGGAAATAGAACATGCCGACGCTCTCCAATGATCCACAGATCGGTGTGTTTTAAACTGCTCCAGTTTTCTGGATGGCCTGATCCACTGTTTGGTGTTCGATGTGTGTGATTTGGTCTGATTTTGACTTCGTCATGGGTGAACTGGAAATTCAACGAGGGGTTGATGCTTTGATCCTTTCAGTGTCTGTCAATGTTTTGTGAAGATATGAGATGAGCAAATTGTTCGGTTTTGTTCAGGGTCTCTCATCATCTGACCTCTTTTTTATTTTGGATATAGCGTCATTTGGTGGTGAAATTGGAGGTTTAGATGTGTTTAGACCATGAAATTGGAGTTTATCCTATACAGATATTCTCTTTTGAAGGTTTTGATCTGCTTCTGCTCCTAAATTATGTACAACAACTATGATTATTTGATCCATGTTTCTGGTCACTTCTTTGATTGAATTAAAGGTGGGTATTAATGCACAAATACTACTTTAATTGATAAATCACCGGCATAACTTCTCAAATCGCCCTTCTTTCGGCCAACCCGGCTAATAACTTCTCGAATCGTAAAACAAAAAGGTATGGCCTAAAAGACATGGTAGCAGCATTGGACCAAATGCTAGAAGTGACAGATCATTTTGACGAAGTTGTAGAAGCTAGCGATTTTGAGAGAAGATGCAAGCTACGAGATGTGTACTGTGCTGCTCGCGCTTACGGCCACGTGTGGTAGTTTTCATGAACACTAGCACATACGTATCATGTCACCGATTACGATATGTGTTTTGATTTAATTCCAGCAAAACGCTGACTAAAATTTAAAATATTATATTCCTTTGATCCTATTACATTATGGGTTCCTATTTAATTCCAGCATATATTGGTATATCATTGCAACTCGTATAAAACATACCATTGCATAACATCTCCCTCATAGCAGGATTCCTCCACATGAAATACCCAGGAGAGCTCCAAACAAGAGCGCCATTGCACAAGCGCTCGACGAGAAAAAAGAATGTTGTCTGCACTCAACGAAATCAAATATTCAGGTATTGTCAAAAAAATCCTTTCCTTCTCACTCTTATATAGCCTCTACAGCGATATACATCAATCCAGTCCAACTCATATTTGGCTTCTCTCTGTCAAGTATTATAATTTTATCACTATGGTCTATATGTCGTCTGATTTTTCTATTGGGGATAAGACTTGGACAATAATGTTTTGTTAGAATAAGTTTATTAGATCTTAAATTTATGAGATGCACATAGACTACAAAGTACATATGTATAATTACAATTAATTTCACCCATTGCAATGTACGGACATTTCACTGGTGGTATGAAATAACAAAAGAATTCACCTGATAGATGCACACAGGACATTCCAGTGTTGATCTCCATTACTCCGGCGGTCATATTGGCTGAGAAAGATCTGAATATCGACTTTCACTTAACAAAACCCACTTTTACCACACACCAGATAGTCCATTGAGAACAATTTTATTCTGACATTTTATTCGGTGTGCACATTATAAATGTGCATCCCAGTCAATGTGTCAATCGATTGTTTGTTGGACTTCATGGGAGTAGGCCTGTACAGTAATTAATTTTAGTACCAATTCTCTAGTACGTAATTCGAAGAGCCGTGACGGCACCACTCCTCTTTGGGTTTTTCCACTTCCAAGAATGCCTTTGGGATGCCCTGTTGAAGAATACAGCCTTGATTCACTTCACAATTAATACTACCAAAATCTCCTGACATATAGGATATAGCATCCATGGGGCATTATTATATTGTTAACACCAAAATTTGGTATGGTTCGTTATCATGTTCGGTTAAGGAAAAAGGCTATATCAGCCGATGGAAGCTAATCCAGAAGAAGCCAAATTCAGAAAGGAATCGTAAAGACCATAGCATGGTAGTTAACTATTTTATCTATAAATTAGGTAACTTTAATAATTTTTAGGAAAACCTGATCTCGTGTCCGATCAGAGCTTGTTAATTTTCCTTTTATAGTTAGGAAACTCCTGTTTCGTATCCGATCAGAACTGTATCAACTCGGGGTATAAATACGTATGCCCGGGAACTATGTAAACTATCTCTCAGATCAATACAAATTCGGCGCATCGCCACCCTTTTCGACGGGTTCTTGCTTCTCGAGCTAGGCTGCATCGGTTAGATCCGAACTCCTGCGAGAGGGTAAGTCTCGTTACCCCGACTACCTTATCGGCTAGGGCTTCCTCGGTTAGGTCCGATATTCTAGCTGATCTACGGTAGTCGGCTTACCACGGTGCATCTATTCTGTCTACGGCTGCATCAGTTAAGTTTGATCTTTTAGGCCGAGTGGATATATCACATCACGCGTGCATAGATTTTATCGGCTTACTGGGGATAGTTTATCATCAGTTTGTGCTGCATCGGTTAGGTCCAACCTACTAAACTGCCTGCGATAAGTTATTCCTACTAGGTTGATAGATTTTATACAAGCGTCTTATCGGAGTGCCTAGCAGATAAGTTATCTTTTACTAGATAAAGCCGACTGCATTGTCTTATTTTAATTATCTACACTATCATCAATTTTCCAGCCGATGCACATGTTCTATTGGTAGTCGGCTGATTTATTTATTTATATCGTTATCGGTTTCCTAGCCGATACACAAGTGCTGTCGATAGTCAGGCAGTCGGCTCGAAGGCAATCGGCTTGAAGGCAGAGAACCGATAAAATAAAAAGATAGAAAACCAACCGACTTCCTTCGAGCTGACTGCCTGACTACCGACAGCACTTGTGTATCGGCTAGGAAACTGATAACGATAAAAATAAATAAATCAGCCGACTACCAATAGAACATGTGCATCGGCTGGAAAACCGATGATAGTGTAGATAATCAAAATAATAATCAAGACAATGCAATCGGCTTTATCTAGTAAAAGATAACTTATCGGCTAGGCACACCGATAAGACGCTTGCATAAAATCTATCAACTTAGCAGGAATAATTTATCACAAGTAGTTTAGTAGGTCGGACCTAACCGATGTAACACAAACTGATGAAAAATCATCCCAGTAAGTCGATAAAATCTATGCACATGTGATGTGATATATCCACTCGGCCTAAGAGATCAAACTTAACTGATGCAGCCATAGACAGAATAGATACACCGTGGTAAGCCGACTATCGTAGATCAGCTAGAATATCGGACCTAACCGAGAAAGTCCTAGCCGATAAGGTAGTCGGGGTAACGAGACTTACCCTCTCGCAGAAGTTCGAACTTAACCGATGCAGCTCGGCTCGAGAAGCAAGAACCCGTCGAAAAGGGTGGCGATGTGCCGAATTTGTATTGATCTGAGAGATAGTTAACATGGTCCCCGGGCATACGTATTTATACCCCGAGTTGTTACAGTCCTGATCGGATACGAAACAGGAGTTTCCTAACTATAAAAGGAAAATTAACAAGCCCTGATCGGACATGAGATCAGGTTTTCCTAAAAATTATTAAAGTTACCTAATTTATAGATAAAATAGTTAATTGCCATGCTGTGGTCTTCACGATTCCTTCCTGAATTCGGCTTCTTCTGGATTAGCTTCCATCGGCTGATATAGCCTCTTTCCTTAACCGAACAAGATAACGAACCATACCAAATTTTGGTATTAACACATGCCCCCCCAATTTCGGAGTTTGTTATCGAACTTCGAAATTCTTCTATTTGGGCTTCAGCAATTCCTCCATGGCCTCTTGAAATCGGCTCTTTCATGAGCCGATACCTTCTGTACTAGGTGTGCTAGGCTCTCAAAGTCTTGTGATGAAAATCTTTCCTTGATCGGAGCCAACAAACCTTGGAATGCTAACTCGGCCAGCTGTGCATCATCCAGACTTAAACTATAACATCGGCTTCTAACATCACGAAACCGCTGGATATATTTTGCGACTGATTCATCCAGCTTCTGTATTACCGATGTTAAATCTGTTAAACTCATCTCCTGAATCCCAGTAAAGAAATATTTGTGGAATTGCTTTTCCAAATTGGCCCAACCCCAAACTGAATTTGGTGGTAACGAAGAAAACCATGTGAAGGCCGATCCGGACAATGATAGCGGGAAAAATCTAACTCTTAAAGCTTCTTCAGCCGATGCCTCCCCATACTGAGCCAAAAATCGGCTGACATGTTCCACTGTAGATACATCATCTTGCCCTGAGAATTTGGAGAAGTCTGGTACTCTGTATCGGCGCGATAACGGAACTCTATCAAACCAATCCGGATATGGATGCCGATACATAAATGTTTCCTCCTTTGGTTTTAGGCCGAATTGTTCTCTCACCACCTCTGTGATTCTTGCTGTCCAATTTTCTTCCCTTGGATCTTCGACGTGATAATGCAGAGGTGGAGTTGGTAGCCGATTCTGCCTCTGATATTCTCTCTGATAATTATACTCAGGGACAGCTCCTGGATGACTTTGTTGATGCCCCCCATAGTATGCAGTTTGATGATATCCTTGAGGAATTCCATCTTGTTGCCCCCCAGCCAGTTGAATTGGCTCCACCGCCTTCTTGATCAAGTTCTGTAATGTGTTCACCAATATCCTAGATTGATTGATCAATGCATGATGAACTGCTTCATTAACCATGTCTTGAAGTGACTTCTGTGAACTTGCAGGCGATGTATGACTCAATTCCCCAATCAGAACAGGCTTTGAAAATTGGGATTTTTGAATAGGCCCTTAATGTGTCATACCGAAGGATTCTAGACAAAGCTTCTGAAATTCAGCAATGTTCTGCTCCACTTGTTGTCTTTGTTCTTCAGTCAAATCTTCCATTGTGACTAGGATTACATTGTCTGTGCTGACTTCCTTTCTAGCCATGTCGAAGTTTTGTGTCCCACCAGGCGTGCCAAAAACGTGTTGACACCAAAAATCACCGATCAGCGCTGAAGACGAATTGATGATCTGGTTCGGTGCACTAGACACGCGAAGGCCTAGGAGATCTGCTTAGCTCCAGTGCAGATCCTAAATTTGAGGTTCATGGGTGTGCCAGTCAATTTGACCCAGCAATTGACAAGGAGATAGAAAAAAGTTAGATCATTGATCCAATTGGCCAACAAGCCGATACAGACTCCTTCCAGCCGATTGCCGATGGCACTTGTACATCGGCTGGAGAACCGATAAAATAAAAAGATAGAAAACCAGCCGACTTCCTTCGAGCCTACTGCCTGACTACCGACAGCACTTGTGTATCGGCTAAGAAACCGATAACGATATAAATAAATAAATCAGCCGACTACCAATAGAACATGTGCATCAGCTGGAAAGCTGATGATAGTGTAGATAATCAAAATAATAATCAAGACAATGCAGTCGGCTTTATCTAGTAAAAGATAACTTATCGGCTAGGCACTCCGATAAGATGCTTGCATAAAATCTATCAACCTAGTAGGAATAACTTATCGCAGGCAGTTTAGTAGGTTGGACCTAACCAATGCAGCACGCACTGATGATAAATTATCCCCAGTAAGCCGATAAAATCTATGCACGCGTGATGTGACATATCCACTCGGCCTGAGAGATCAAACTTAACTGATGCAGCCGTAGATAGAATAGATACACCGTGGTAAGCCGACTACCGTAGATCAGCTAGAATATCGGACCTAACCGAGGAAGTCCTAGCCAATAAGGTAGTTGGGGTAACGAGACTTACCCTCTCACAGGAGTTCGGACCTAACCGATGCAGCCCGGCTCGAGAAGCAAGAACCCGTCGAAAAGGGTGGCGATGTGCCGAATTTGTATTGATCTGAGAGATAGTTTACATGGTCCCCGGGCATACGTATTTATACACCGAGTTGATACAGTCCTGATCGGATACGAAACAGGAGTTTCCTAACTATAAAAGGAAAATTAACAAGCCCTGATCGGACACGAGATCAGGTTTTCCTAAAAATTATTAAAGTTACCTAATTTATAGATAAAGTAGTTAACTGCCATGCTGTGGTCTTCATGATTCCTTCCTGAATTTGGCTTCTTCTGGATTAGCTTCCATCAGCTGATATAGCCTATTTCCTTAACCGAACATGATAACGAACCGTACCAATTTTTGGTGTTAACATATATCCATCATCCAAATAAACACCATATCTTCACAATCATCCATATAAATACAAATACACACATCCCTTCAGAAAGTTCGATGTGCCTATCGGACATTCTATTGTGTTGGAAAAACAAATGCCGGATGATTTCACAAACAAACAAGACATCGTTCCTAAGGTTTGTGAAGATTGCAACCAGTAGATAGTCCGTTGCGGTTATTTTGCGGTAGGTGATTTGTCGGAGCACGTAATCAATAGATAGGGGAGAGTACTGTGCAAGTTAGTAATACAGTTGCATGTAGTATACATATACATCAATCTATTCGCCATCATCCCGACGCTGAAGCCGGCCGGAGCAGCGCTTCCGCTGACGCCCTGAAGCCATCCGTCGCTTGGAGCCCGCCGCCGGTCGCTTCCCATCGTCGTTCGTCGCTGTTCTGGTCTCGGTATGCATCGCCGCATCCTCCTCTATCTCTCTGTGACATCACACTGCTCTACCGCACCGCCGTTTGTCGACGACCATCGGGATCAGTGCGCCGCCCCGCTCCGGCAAAGCCGTGCCGACGTGGCGCCATGTCGCCATCCCCATCAGCTGCAACATCGCCCTCCCGTCCGATGTGTTCACCACCTAGCACTCACGTGTCCACCCATGTGATCGATCAGTGCTGGTTCAATCTCATCCGTCTGATCCCCTTGATTTAATCCCAGCCGTTAGATCTATACCCAAATCAATCCAAGCCATCCAAACCCGCTTGTACCTTTGGTGCACCCAGTCCATGGTGCACCGGTCCCTTCCTCTCTCTGCCTAGTGGAACCCACAAGTCAGCCACCAGTTCATACCCTCTCTCTTCAGGGCTGACGTCATAAATATGTAATCAATATCTTTAACACATGAAATAGGCATTAAACTTTAGAAATTCATAATTAATTCATCCGAATTCTGTTTGGGGTGATTCAACTTGCAAAATTCATTAAAAATCAAGATCTACCCAATAAAAATATAACATTGTACTGTTGATGTGTGCTTATATACTATTTTCTTGTTTTTATTTATTGCCTTTAGCCGCCGACGTTTCGGAAGAGTCAGGATTTCTCGAAGATAGTTCAGAAGCGCTTGTAGAGCAGCAAGGCAAGTCATACAGATTCCTCAATACCTTTGAGCATATTGTACCTATGTTTTAAGCTTTATTTTCCTTCAACTATGCATTTATTTTCATAATGTCATTTGGAAGGGAAACCCTTGTCTTTGACTATGGTCTTATTGGTTTGATTACCTGCCTTTGGACCCATGGGAAAATGTGACTAGCTAGCTTTAATTATTGGTTAGCTAGAATAATTCTAGGATCCTGCTTAGCCATGCTTAGAAACCATAGCATAACATATGGGCAATCATTTAAACCTTGATTACATTATTGAGTTCACATGAAATGAAGATTCAGTTCACGATTGTGGTCATGTGAGCATAACTTAATGGTCCACTAAAATTTGACGAAATGATGGATTGTGAGCACTAGGGTGGTAAATGTTGCTAGTGGTGCTCATGATAGTTAAGGACCGGTTCACGGATTACTTGTTACGAAGCAATACCCATGCTAACCACAAGCCAAAATGGGTAGTGGCGGGAACTAAAGTGTGATCCATCCAACCGGAGGCCCCACGTTGCGTTATGGCTGTGTCAATAAGACCACCATGGCTACGTCAATAAGTCCATGTCTTGGGCGTTGGATCGTCTCTCTGTCTAGGAACTTGATCAACCCTATCGGAGACTGGTGGTCCAGCGGGTGGCTCTCTTGTTGTGCGGGTTACATGGAGGGTCCTGTCACAACTCCTTTCCGAGGTACCATGGTGGTATCAAGGCACACATTCAAGCATTGTGGAGTTGTATCTTGTGGGTAAATTGGTACACCTCTGGCTAGAGAAACTATTTGGATAGCCAAGCCCGCGGTTAATGGACGGGTCTAGCAATGTTTTCTATAATTAGTCCCACACTATCTTAATTGAATAATGAATGGTGGAATATAGTTAGCTCCAGGTTGGAGTGGTTGGGCCTATGTCGCTTTGGAGAACGGTATAGTGTTGGTTAATATTGTTTAATGATTATTGTTTTATTACTCTCTTAAATGATTTATTAAATGTTGTTTATGCAACTTGAGCCATATTATGCCATCCTTTGCTATCCTGTGCACTGCATATTTACTGTGTGGCTTGCGGAGTATTTCATGTACTCACCTTGCAATCAACAATCGTCATCAGAGAAGTACTACAGCGAGGAGGACTTCTTGAAGGACTGAGCGGGAGCATGGTCAAGAGTGTGTGGAGTGGGAGTCGTCGCGTCGTCCATAGTTATTCCGCTGCTTAGATTTTATTATTTTGAGAGGTGCCATTCGCCTCTATAATAGATACATTCGTTATGTAAACAATTCCTTTGTTATCAATTTTGTCATATGTGTCCCTCGGTTGATTCCTAGACGAGGATTTACACACAATAAAGCATCTGAATTTTAGATGGAAATTCCGGTGTGACAAGTTGGTATCAGAGCTAGGTTAACCATAGGATAAGCCCCTTGGTACTCCTAGAGCCTTCCGAACAAGATTTTAAAAATTAGAACCGTCCCCTCCTCTTTCTCTTTTAAATAGGAAAGTTAACGGTACATGAAAAAAATCCTTTTGATTTAGTGATGCGACTGGGTGCCCGATCTTCCGATAGGTTCAATTTCGCGACGTTAAGATGTTCACGTTTTGAGCCTTCCAATCAGTGATCGTCACCTCGCAACCGCTACACCCATGCGTCTTGTCGTTATCGGCCACACTCTCACGTAGTCGACCTCACCACGAAGGTTTTATCCCTGCAAGCAATCGAAGAAACTCACAAGAACAAAGAAAACACAACCTGAATTGCAAATAAATGTTTAGCACATGAAATTGGGGTTCTACAAACCGATCTAGATGACGAAACTGTAATGGCAGAATAATCTAAGCAAAACCCGAGTCTAAACGACGACGACTACTGTATATATATGAGTTGGGACGTCCTCAGGTTTACCCTAGAGCACACACCCCTTGGGTTTAGCCCACGACACAATTACAAGGCCCAAGGCCCAAACAGAATCGGATTGGAAGAGGTACGTGTCATGTTTCGACAATTTCGGACAGTTCAGGAGGAATTTTGATGTGGGACCAAAATCATCTGAAAGTAGACTCCATAAGCTTTCCAACAAGTACTCATGGGCCCCGAGAGTCCTTCTGGATCAGCGGCTAGGTCTGTTTGAAGTTGATGCTGTCAGGAGGCCCGAATCCGAATCCAAAACGTACAGAACTTTATTTCTTGCCTTCTATGGACCAAAAGTGACGTGGTGATGTAGGAGTAGACTTGGGTAAGATCCTGGTTTGGTCCCCAATCAATTTCTTTGATCATCCATGCATTCCTTGCACTTGGTCTCTTTTCCTTCACTTAAGCAAGTATCTTTGCAAACAAGAACATACAAAACTCATGGTGCAGTAACGGCTGTTCAAATATATAACATGTAAATCTTACGTAGAAAGCATGCACCTTTGGTTGATGAATACATAAGGTAGCTATGGTCATATCCGAGCTAGTGATGTCCTCATCATCCTCCCCTTCTTGATTAGAAACCGTCCGCAGTTTCACCTTGTCATTAAGCCTGATGAATATATCTTTATCTTTCACAATATAGGGTGAGGTAGTGTTGTGCATATGGTTAGATTCTGAAATTTTTAAACACGGAGAACACTTTGTAGTGTCGTGCAGCTCACAACACTCCTCTTCTTGCAAACCAACCTGCAACTCATTTAAACAACTAGAGGAACTAGATAGAGAATTATTTATACTCATGCAGTCCTCTAGACAAGACATGTCATTATGAAAAGGAGGTATATTAAAATTTAAACAAATGTATACTCTATGCACATTATATTCTCCTTTATTATCATAATTGCCAATAACATGAAAAATCATATGAGAAGGACATGGCAAATCATATCTAACAAATAATTTCTTCTCTAAGCAATTGAGTGGACAAAGATCATCAAATTGAATATAGCCCTAAGTATTTAAAGAAGATAGCAATCTAAGCTCTTCATTCTCGCTAGCAATGTAAACAACATATCTAAAATCAGCACTTGGTGGTTCAACAACATTACTAACATGTTCATTCACTAGTTGTGGCATGGATATAAGTGAAGCATTGCACAACTCTTCTTTATCACACGTGGAATAATTCAGAACAAGAAGAGAGCAAGCTTGCATAGGTACCACACCGCAATCAACGAAATCAGCATATGTACCAATGGAAAAATGCATTCTAACTATTTGAGTTACGTTGGTCTTACCAGAATCATTTAACCACTGAAGATGGTATGGATGTGGATGTGGTCGTACAGTCAAGCCAAGCTTCTTAACCAAATTAGAACTCACCAAATTGTTGCAGCTTCCTCTATCAACGAGGACACGTGCACGTTGGTTGTTGATGATGAAGACAATCTGAAACAAATTATGGCATTGTTGCTTCTCTACTTGCTCCATCTGCGTGCTCAGAACCCGCTGAACAATAATGCTCCTATAGTTCACCGTGTCATCACCACCTAAAGCCTGACCCTCACTGTCGTCGTCATGGGTGTTGTCCAAAGTAGTAACATCATCATTGTCTTCTTCCACATCTGAAGTGCTAAGGTAACCTCCATCTTCTGTGGCAATGTATGCTCGTTGGCTGGGACAACTCCTCTGCAACTGTCCAATCCCATGGCAGCGGTGGCACTGAAGTCCAGAAGTATGGCCTATGGATGC
The DNA here is from genome assembly GCA_003991445.1 of Oryza meyeriana var. granulata. NCBI lineage: Eukaryota > Viridiplantae > Streptophyta > Magnoliopsida > Poales > Poaceae > Oryza > Oryza meyeriana. Next base: position 44,942 of record RYFJ01001536.1, read on the forward strand.
GACAGATGAAGAACTCTTGGCGGGTACCTGCATAGAAGTTTTACCTGAGGCCGGCGGTGGTGACGGCGCTGTTGCAGCAGCAGCGGCAGGGGAAGAACACGTGCTCGCTGGTGGTGGCGCTGTACGATTACACGAAGAGGGGAACGGCTTAGTTGATCCTGCGGTTGTCATTGTTCGTGACGTGAAGGAAACGCCAAAGTTGCTCCAGTTCCTCTGTTGACGTCCCTGCAATTCTTTCTCTGTAAGCATAGCAAGCTGGAACAAACGATTGACAGTACTATATTCCTTATAATTAACAATATCCTAAATTTCACGCCTCAAACCACCATAAAAACAACAGATTTTATCCTCTGTATTCTCCACTACCCCACAACAAATCATGCTCTTCTGAAGCTCAGTGTAATACTCCGGAACAGACATAGTACCTTGTTCTAAACATTGCAATTTCTTACGCAAGTCACGTTGATAGGAAAGAGGAACAAATCTATTTTGCATGGCTTGTTTTAACCTATCCCATGTATTAGGTTGTAAGTTGAGATTACCTAATTCTTGCCACCAGATTTTAGCAAAATCCTTGAACTCACTTGTAGCTTGCCTAACCCTATGAATTTCAGGAACTAGATGGGAATTAAATTTCTTCTCTACTGTCATCTCCCAATCTAAATAAGCCTTAGGATCATATTTTCCAGAAAAGGAAAACAAGGTAAATTTAACTTTAGCAAAAGGATCATCATTACCTCGCCCTTGGTGGCAGTTACCTCCCATACCTTACCGGTTGAATCGCAGCCGTTGTCGTAGGCGCTTGTCACGAAGTTTAGCGCGTGCATCACTATTGTCGGCTTTCTCCTCTTTATTACTTCCGTCATCATCAACAAGTGGTGGTGTTGGGTGACGGTTTGCTGCCAGCTGCTCAATGCTATTAGTGAGGGTGGTAATGCTCCCCACTATAGCCTGGAGGTCTTCCCGTGTAGCATTCATGGCAGCTATATTTTCCTCAATCTTCTGATCCAGCTTAGTGATCTCCTCCTTTAAAGCACAATCAGCGAAATCATTCACCTCACCTACCATGGTTAGTAGAAAATAGGTAACAAACAGCACAAAAGTATGATCCCTATCAACTACTAGGCACTAGAACACACTCTCAAGTATCTTACCTTGCTCTTACAAAAATCTTACCAATTGAAGTAGGCGGTATGACTCGGAGAGGTGGGATGTTTGACAATGGCAAGGGTGCGATTGCGAGGATTAACCTGTACTGACCAGAAGTGCGTGGATCTCGGAAGGCAGTGTATTGTAGCAAGGGATAGCAAAATTTAATAACAAAATAGCAAAGCTGAATAAGTGTTCCAAATACTTGTAGCAGTCGCTGGCTGAGACATGTTCCTAGAACCAGCCTAACAAGCGAGAGTAAGAAACAAAGGACTTAGGACAACTCTCTCTCACCAAGTCTCTCGAAAATCTTGAAAGATCAGCTCAGCAAGACTGCTTACTGAAAACAGCTCTCTATCCTTTTCTTTTTTTTCTTTTTTTGTCTTCTTCTCTTTTTTTTCTTTTTTTTCTTCTAGGAGTACACTTAGTACACAAGAAGCAACCATAACGATTGGCAGCTCGGTATAATGCACGGAGTGACCCTGGAAAAACACATAGAGGCGCTTTGAAAAGCGTGCAGGAACTTCGGAGCTTGAAAACTTAGTCTTGCAGGCCAAATTTCATGATTTTAGATCAGCCGAACCCAACAAAGTTGGGGAGGAGCAGATGTAAAATTTTCTGTAGATGTCCGTAGATATAAAGTTTGTCCAATTCCTAGTCTGTATGTAAAAGTTATGGCTGTTTTAAGACAGGTAGCGCGAACTAGGATTTCGCGGCACAACCCTGTTGCTCCAGCTAGAGTATAAATGCCAATAGGTCAAGCGGAGCTGACAAGGAGGCTAGCGATGAAGGGCGGTTGACACAAGGTGGCTTCTAACCAATCTAAAAAGGCTTGCAAAAGTGGGTTAAAAGCTCAAGGCGGCTTGTAGTCCGAAACCGAGTAGAACTCGATCTCTCAAGGCAGGCTCTCGCACAACGCAACAGCTAGAACTAGAACCACGAACACGACTCTAAACCAGCGACCACTAACTTAACCTACGACACAAACTCAACAAAGCGAAACTGAAATAAATTTTGCAAAGGCACAAAGGGGTTTGGACAGGGGATAAACCTAACACTACGAAGAACACGATGGTAATAAATTTTTGGGTTTTATGGATTCTAGGTAAGGAAAAACAAAACTTAACAGAACGAAACACAGATGATACCTATCGGGCAACCTGATGCTCTGATACCACTTGATGCGACTAGGTGCCTAATCTTTCGATAGATTCGATTTGATGACATTAAGACGTTCATGTTTTGAGGCTTCTGATCAGCGATCGTCACCTCACAACTGCTACACCCGCGCATCTTGTCGTTATCGGCCACGCTCTCACGTAGTCGACCTCACCACGAAGGTTTTATCCCTACAAGTAATCGAAGAAACTCACAAGAACAAAGAAAACACAACCTGAATTGCAGATGAATGTTTAGCACACGAAGTTGGGGTTCTACAAACCGATCTAGACGGCGAAACTGCAATGGCAGAATAATCTAAGCAAAACCTGACTTTAAACAACGACGACTACTGTATATATATGAGTTGGGACATCCTAGGGTTAACCCTAGAGCGCACACCCCTTGGGCTTAGCCCATGACACAATTACAAGGCCCAAGACCCAAACAAAATCGAATTGGAAGAGGTATGTGTCTTATTTCGATGATTTTGGACAGCTTAGGAGGAATTTTCATATGGGACCAAAACCATCTGAAAGAAGACTCCATAATCTTTCCAACAAGTACTCATGGGGCCCGAGAGTCCTTCTGGATCAGCGGCTAGGTCCGTTTGAAGTTGATGATGTCAGGAGGCCCGAATCCGAATCCAAAACGTGCAGAACTTCATCTCTTGCCTTTTATGGACGAAAAGTGACGTGGTGATGTAGGAGTAGACTTGGGTAAGGTCCTGGTTTGGTCCCCAATCAATTTCTTTGATCATCCATGCGATCCTTGCACTTCGTCTCTTTTCCTTCACCCAAGCAAGTATCTCTGCAAACGAGAAACATAAAACTCATGGTGCAGTAACGGTAAATCTTACGTAGAAAGTATGCACCTTTGGTTGATGAATACATAAGGTAGCTATGGTCATATCCGAGCTAGTGATGTCCTCATCATTTAGGTAACTTCCTCTCCTGAAAAATTGAAATCTTTTAACAAAAATCTTGCAAAACCTTTATCTATTCAGTTATGCCATTTTCTTTTCAGCATCCTATTAATTAATACTGTACATCCATTACTGTACTAATTAGGAACATTTGCTCTTACATTCTTTCTCCTCAAGTAAAAAAAACTTCCATTTTATGGTACTTAAATCCACCTTTTGATTTTCGTTGGAAACTTTACTACCCTTCTTTTTCCCTTTTACTTAAATCAAACGTGTTCTGTTAACTTAGTAGAAACCAATAATCTTCCTTTCATGCTCTATAGATGGCAAACCATGAGCTGGTGCATCTGTTTGGAGTTGGTGGGTTCATCAAGGAGCTACGTGACATGGCATTCGCCATAGCGTATAATCCAACACCCGAGTACAGACAGGTCACTCACAACCCATGTGAAGAGAAGTACCGTGTTCGTCTGACAATTTCAAGCGAACGGGAAGGAGTCCCATCCATGATCTTTGGAGCCGGAGGAAGGAACTTCGAGCATGCATGTCAAGAAGTGGCATTGGAAGCCATAGGAGAACTTCATCACCGCTACGCCACTCGCTTGAGGAACACCGCTCGCTTGAGGAACACCGCTTATCGCTACCACCCTTCTAGAACCCACAATGATGAGTACAGCAGCCACCAGAGCCCTGAGGTGGAGAACACTGCTACCACGCAACGCTTAATGAGGATGCTAAATGCCATGGACAACGCTTGTGCGGATGTGGTGATTGTAGCTCATGAACGGGAGAACGAGAACCACACCAATATTTGCAGGCTGCAAAACCAAGTGGATCGCTTGAAGAGAGAGCTGGCATTGGCCAAAGGAGAAGCACCCCCTGGAGGAGCCAAGATCTGCACACACTGCAAGAAAGAGGGTACGTCTTCCACCACGGATTCAGCTAGCACAAAGGACCTGCCTGTTGAATGAACAGGTCCCACTCAGGGTAGTTCCACCTGTGGCATATGCTGATGATGCAGAAGAAGACTCGGAGGAGTCGGAAGCCAGTACACCTTCAGAAAGGTCAGGAGATAGTGGAGCTCGCACTCACTCTAAAGTGGAGTGGGGTGATACTCAAGATGATGAAGAGGAACCTGAGTACAACTCTGGTGCAAGAAGAAGCCTTTCGCCCCATTAAGAAGCCCCTTAGTAGCATCTTAGTAAGAGTTTACCTTAGAGCGTTGTGTTAGCAGTTGTGTGCTTAGGAGATGCTTGTGTGTGTGGTTTAGATGGTAGTTTATGTCAGAGAGTGGTGATGTAACTGTTTAAGTTAGGAGTTTCTTGTTGGTGTGAGTCTTCAACAACATAAATGTTAATCATTCAGTTCAGATCAATATAAGTGAAAGTTTAAGCAATATGAATCTGACCTAAGGGCTCTTTCTCTTTTTCTTGTCTTTGTTCTGACCCTTTCAGATGGTGAACACATGCAATGGTGGCAACCAAGATGGCAACACCGGAAACAACCTCGAAGGTGCTCCCAACGGACCGTCGCCTCTGGATGACAACCTCACCATTGCCCAAGTCCTGACAAACTAAACTTATCTTATGAACATGATGTTCCAACAAATGCAAAATCAACAGAACCAAGGACATCAGCAAGTGCCTCCCCCTCCCCCCCAGAACAAACTCGCAGAGTTTTTGTGAGTGAGGCCTCCTACTTTCTCCAGTACAACTAATCCCGTGGAAGCTAGGGATTGGTTGCATGCCATTGAAAAGAACCTGGACTTACTGCAATGCAAAGACCAGGAGAAGGTCTCATTTGCTTCACATCAGTTGCATGGCCCCGCATCAGAGTGGTGGGACCATTTCCGCGCCAACAGAACCGACGATCAGCCTATCACTTGGGCTGAGTTCAGCACCGCCTTCAAGAAGACACATATTCCCGCGGGAGTGGTGGCACTCAAGAAGCGTGAATTTCAGGCTTTGAAGCAAGGAAACTGGTCGGTGACCGAGTTTTTGTACGAGTTCAATCAACTAGCCCGCTATGCACCCGAGGACGTCAGCACGGACTCAGAAAGGCAAGAGAAGTTCCTAGACGGACTAAATGATGAGCTTTCCGTTTAGCTGATCTCTGGCGACTATGCTAACTTTCAGAGCTGGTAGACAAGGCCATTCGCCAGGAGGACAAGCATAACCGGATGGAGCAGAGGAAGCGCAAGATTGCTAGTTTCCGAGCTCAACAATCAAGCAACTAGAGGCCGCGTATGGCGGGACCCCCTTAGACTCAGCAGGGAGGATCATCCTCGGCACCTCGCCCACAACGCCAGCTCTATAACAGCAATACTGGCAGCAATGTTGGGGCAAACCGTCCTCCTCCTCAGCCAGTTACTACACCTGCACAGAACCAGCAACCCAAGAAGGAAGCTGGAGGGAAGACTTTGACTTGATTCAACTGGAGAACCGGGGCATTTCTCAAATTAGTGTCCAAAGCCCAAACGCCCTAAGCAAACTGCACCAGGTCAGAACACCACGGGCGTGGTCAAAGCTCGTGTGAACCACGTCACCGCCGAGGAGGCCTAGCTGCACCAGGCGTCGTCCTAGGTATGTTTTCTGTTAACTTAGCTCCTGCTATAGTATTGCTTGATTCTGGTGCTACATATTCTTTCTTGTCAGTGTGTTAACGCCAAAATTTGGTACGGGTCGTTACCATGTTCGGTTAAGGAAAGAAGCGATATCAACCATTGGAAACTAATCCAGAAGAGTCCGAGCTTGGGAAGGAATCGTGAAGACTACGTTATGGCAGCTATTTATCTTATCTATTAGACAGTTTTATCTTTTAGGAAACCTGATCTCTTGTCCGATCAGGTCTGTTAGTTTTCCTTTTCTAGTTAGGAAAGTCCTGTTTCGTGTCCTATAAGGACTCTGGTAACTCGGGGTATATATACGTATGCCCGGGGACCTTGTAATCCATCAATCGATCAATACAACTTCGGCGCATCGCCACCCTTTACCAACGGGTTCTTGCTTCTCGAGCGGGGCTGCATCGGTTAGGTCCGAACTCCTGCGAGAGGGTAAGTCTCGTTACCCCGACTACCAATCGGCTAGGACTTTCTCGGTTAGGTCCGATATTCTAGTCGGTCTATGGTAGTCGGCTTACCACGGTGTATCGGATCTGTCTACGGCTGCATCGGTTCGGTCCGACCTCTTAGGCTGGTCAGGTATATCACATCACGCGTGCATAATTTTTATCAGTTTATCGGGGGTAGTTTATCATCAGTTTGTGCTGCATCGGTTGGGTCCGACCTACTAAACTGCTAGCGATAAATTATTCCTGTTAGGCTGATAGCCTTTGTGCAAGCGTCTTATCGGAATGTATAGCCGGTAAGTTATTTTCATCACAGTTGCATTAGATCTATCGGTTTGTTGAGGTTCCTTTACTATTATCGATCTGTGCTACATCAGTTAGGTTTGAACTACTAGATCGATAATAATAGATTTATCCTTGTCGAGCCGATCGGTGTATATGCGATGTTCTATCGGAGTGCTTAGCCGATAGGTTATCTTTCTATAAAGCCGACTGTATTATCTTTATTATTTTGGTCATCTATATTATCATCGGTTTTCTAGCCGATGCATATGTGTTTCCTCGGCAGTCGGCTAGCTTACTATTTTTGCTTATCTATTGATAATCGGCTCCTAGTCGATGCACATGTTATACTGACATCTTGTCTATTTGCTCATAGCGCTATCGGTTTCCTAGCCGATACACAGGTGCCATCGGCCATCGGCTACAAGGAGCCTACATCAGCCCGTATCGGCCGATAGCCGATGTGCAGTTGCTGCTGACCCGGGCACGAGCACAAGCGAGGACCGGGAGCGAGAACCCGAGCACGAGACCCGGGCGCGAGTACAGGCGGGAACCCGGGCACGAGCATAGCGGCGATCGGCTGGAAGGGATCCGTATCGGCTTACTGGCCGATTGGATCAGTAATCTAATTTCTTCATCTCCTTGTCAATTGCGAGGTCAAATTGACTGGCACGCCCGCGAACCTCAAATATTTTAGGACCTGCACTGGAGCTAAGCAGATCTCCCAGGCCTTCGCGTGTCACCAGACGCCGAACCAGATCGTCAGCAAGCTTTTCGGCACACCCGGCGGTTTTCGGCGTCAACACAGTGTAAAAATGGGATACCTATGGAAAGGATGAGAAATACTATGGTGGTAAATACTCCCGGTAGCTAGATGCCTACCACCCTTTATAGCCCTTCTATGATCATAGAAATTTTGGGAGTCTCCTCTCTAGCCAACCTGTTCTTGATAGAATCCAGAGACAGCAATGTCATCCTAGGGTTGGATTGGTTAACTCGACACAAAGGGATTATTGATTGTGCCACCAAAATAGTGACCTTAACCTCTAGTCTCAGGGAGAGAGTGATCTTTCATGCCTCTTCTATCTCACCTTCTTCAGCATCGCTAAACTAGGCAGTACTAGCAGAAATCCCTGTGGTACGGGATTATCCTAATGTCTTTCCTGATGATCTACCCGGGATGACACCCAAGGGAGATATTGAATTCAGAATAGACCTAGCTCCAGGCACTGCTCCTATCCCCGTATAGGATGGGCACAAATGAGTTGGCAGAAGTGAAGAAGCAAGTAGAGGAGCTACTTGCCAAGGGATATATCAGACCTAGTACGTCACCTTAGGGAGCACCGGTCATTTTTGTGAAAAAGAAAGATGGAATCCAAAGGATGTGTGTGGATTATCGTGCACTCAACGAAGTCACCATCAAGAATAAGTATCCTTTATCCAAAATTGACGATCTGTTTGATCAACTGGAAGAAGCCACAATGTTCTCTAAGATAGATCTTCGCTCCGGTTATCATCAGTTGAAGATCCAAGAGGAAGATATCCCCAAGACCGCTTTTACCACTCGGTATGGGCTATATGAGTGCACCGTCATGTCTTTTGAATTAACGAATGTATATGCATTCTTCATGAACTTGATGAACAAAGTGTTCATGGAGTATCTAGACAAGTTTATAGTGGCTTTCATCGATGATATCCTCATCTATTCCAAGACTAAGGAAGAACATGAGCAGCATCTTCATATAGTTCTGGAGACCCTTCGGTAGCATCAGTTGTATGCCAAGTTCAGCAAGTGTGAGTTTTGGCTTCCGAAGGTGAAGTTTCTAGGATATGTCGTCACCGTCAAAGGAATTGCGGTAGACCCAACTAAAGTGGAATCAGTGACCAAGTGGAAACAGTCGCAGACAGTTATGGAGATCCGGAGTTCTTGGTATTAGCAGGATATTACCGCTGATTTATAGAGAACTTCTCTAGAATTGCTAAGCCCATGACCCGTCTACTTCAGAAGGATGTGAAATTTTCATGGACTCCAGAGTGCGAGCAGAGTTCAAGAGCTGAAGAAGAAGTTAGTATCTACACATGTGTTAATCATGCCAGATCCCAAGAAAGGTTTTCAAGTTTACTGTGATGCTTCCTGGCAGGGTTTGGGATGTGTGCTGATGCAAGAAGGAAGAATCGTGGCATATGCCTCACGGCAGTTACGGCCCCATGAGAATAACTATCCCACCCATGATTTGGAACTTGCTGCCGTAGTGCATGCTTGAAAAATCTGAAGGCACTATCTCATCAGCAACCATAGTGAAGTCTACACGAATCACAAGAGTCTAAAGTATATCTTCACCTAGCAAGATGTGAATCTTCGGCAACGGAGATGGTTGAAGCTGATCAAGGATTACGACATCGGAATCCATTATCATCCAGGGAAAGCCAATATGGTGGCTGATGCCCTTAGTCGGAAGAGTTATTGCAACACCACGGAAGGCCAATAGTTACCTTTGGAATTGTGTGAAGAGTTTGAACGGTTAAATCTGGGATTAGTCAATCAAGGATATGTGGCAGCTTTGGAAGCACAACCTACTCTAGTGGATTAGGTCCGAGAAGCTCAGAGCAACAACCCAGATATTTTGGAGATCAAAAAGAACATGAAAAAGGGTAAAGCCGGTGGGTTTCTAGAAGACAAGCAGGGTACGGTATGGTTTGGAGAACGGATCTGCGAACCAGACAAAGAGGAACTGAAGAAGTTGATCTTGGATAAAGCCCATGGTACTCAGTACTCAATCCATCCTAGCAGGACCAAAATGTATCAAGACCTCAAGGAGAAGTTCTGGTTGTCTAGCATGCGACGGGAAATAGCTAAATATGTGGTTGTTTGTGGTGTATGCCAACGTGTGAAGGCCGAACATCAGAGACCAGCAGGATTACTACAACCCCTCAAGGTTCCTAATGGAAGTGGGAAGAAGTGGGGATGGATTTTATCACCGGATTACCAAGGATCACATTAGGATTCGACTCCATATGGGTAGTGATGGACAGACTCACTAAGGTAGCCCACTTCATACCAGTCAAGACAACCTACTCCGGTAGCAAGTTGGCAGAATTGTATATGGCACAAATCGTGTGTTTGCATGGTGTGCCACGCAAGATCGTGTCAGACAAAGGAAGCCAGTTCACCTCCAAGTTTTGGCAGAGACTCCAAGAGGAGATGTGTACTCGGTTAAACTTCAGTACCGCCTACCACCGGCAAACGGATGGTCAGACCGAGCGGGTTAATCAGATCTTAGAAGACACGCTGAGGGCTTGTGCCATAGACTTCGGTGGAAGTTGGGACAAAAGCCTACCGTATGCCGAGTTCTCTTACAACAACAGTTACTAGGCAAGTCTCAAGATGACCCCATTTGAGCCTTTATACGGACGGAAGTGCCGCACACCCCTACTTTGGAATCTCACACTATTTTACTGCCCAGCCAAGAAGCAAAAGAACCAAATCGTTCCTACGCGATGGGATAGTTCGATATCGAAACTACCCGTAACCAAAAAGGAATAGAAAAACCAAATAAACCAACAATCATACATGGCCATATTAACTAATTTTTATAACGGTCGTCTCTCTGCTGGGAGTACTCTTAAATAATTTATTGGGTGAATTTTTTTATGCTTATATATTTTATATTACAGAAAACTAGAATCTGGAATTTTTAGGACTGCAGGACAGCAGCCATTTCATGAATTTTTAGAGAGGGCTACAGAAGAGGTTTATTTTTGAAACTTTTTGTGATGCTTCCTGATGTAGTTGGTGACCTCCAGAAAAATTGGCAAGGTAGGATAAGAAGTAGAACTCTCTGTAGAAATCCTTGAATGCTGGCAGTTCCAAAATCCTCAAAACACGTCTTTTGGAGAGACAGAGGATTAAAATTTAGTTGTAAGCTTTCAATATTTATAAGATTTTTATGGGTAACTTACTAAACAGTAAGGAGTCAGTGTATTTCACTTGATTACATAATTTTTCTTACAAAAGTGAAATAAGAGTGAACTTTGTTAATCTCGACTTACCGGCTTCTTTTGTCGAACTATTTTTTTTTGAATAAGGGAAGAATGGAGTTATTTTTGCCAATCAAATTCAGATCAAGGTTAAATTAGAGAGAGATGAGGATAAACACTAGAAAGGGATGAGGAGCAAAAAGGATCACACATCCTAAGTATTTTTCACAAATAGTTCCATTTGAATGTTTTACAAATGCTTTTTAAATCACCAAGCTAAGTTCTAGCCTACGATTAGTATTGCTCTGATACCAACCGTTGTGGACACCCCATGATTTATACTATACGTTACAGTTAGCCCATGTCAATACGAACTATCTACTTAGATGAGGTCCATATAATCAAAATAACCACCTAACCTCATCGCAGACTTGACACCGGAAGCAATAGGTACAATATAAATCCAAAGCACCAGACCCGGAACAAAGGACATAATCGATAGGATAACCATGCCAGTCCTCCCCGAAGTATGCTTGTCAAACCACTCGATGGTAGCGACCAGAAAACTACATACCACAGAGGACTCGAACTCCAAAAAGCCCTTCCACGGTTATCTCAATTGTTCCAAAGCCCATACTCGTACTTAGCTAGTCCCCAGCAGTGACTAGCCTTGTACTTTCATCGCAAGCAATTGATAGCAAAACAAGTACCAAAACAGGGATAAAAGGGGTAGCAAGGCACATATTACATAACGGGCATCATAGGCCTTCTTACATCACAAAATATTGTAGCAGAAATCATAGCAAAAGATATAAACATAAAAATAAAACCCGTGGTATGCCAACACTCCCATAGGACAATCAACTAGGGCAAGAGCAAAGCTAAAACACTACTCACCATCCCCACCACCCTCGGTGGGATAGTAAGCACACCCATCAACGTCGGTGTCCTCACCTGAAAATGCAGGCATCGGGTTGAGTACAACACAATGTACTCGCAAGTCTTACACATTCATATAATATATCAAGGGATATGCAAGTTTACCTTAGGAAGTGGGCATATGGATTTATATTTTGCATAAAGCTAATTTTAGTAAGCAAATAGTAAGTTCAAAAGCATAAGTACTTGCAAAATGTCACAATTTAAATTATGGGACAGCAAGCATATAGTTCTGAAAATGGAATATAAATGAGCACAAACTATGCTCTAATCATCATCCATGGGCCACCATTGCCCAAAATAATCACTAGTCAAAGCCTATCGCGACATCCATGACTAGTCACAATAATATAGGCTGCACATAGCCAAAATAGTCACCATGACTAAACCCAGAAATATAACTCAAGTTTGATGCTAACATGACTGAGATACACATCAAGTGTCGTCCATAACCATAGACATGACTATTCGAATAGTTTTACTCTAATCAGAGATATACATCTTTACCCACACGAAATGAACAAGGATCAAATGCTTTTACACGCACACAGGTGTGACTCACAAGTGATACAAGCTCATAACAAGTCCTTCTCCGAGCTTTGCCCCAACCACCTAAACCACGTTAGGGTCCCTCACGACTTAGTCACGTGCGTGTGCTGTGACTAAGGCGGGATCACCATCGCGGGAGATACCCCCTGCCAAAACCAGGCACACCCGGGGCACTCCAAAGAGAAAACCACCCTCACGACTTTCTAACAGGCGTAGATGATCACAACGTCACAAGGTACTAAGACAAGCCGTCCCATTCCTGGCGAGTGGAAATATGAAAGGTGCTTGAATAAATGTCAACATGTTCGGTCCTTGGCGACACAGACGGGGCTACATGCATCGGGGAAAACCACCATCCCGTCATTGCCCTATCACCCTTCCAAGTCAAAGCATATTCTCAGATTTACATGTTTAGTGTAAGTTCTCAGATTTTATTCCCAACCAGCGAATTTACTAAGTATAGTATAACCGATAGCTCCATTCATCGACTTTTGTCTAGTAGAGCTAAGCATGGCTAAGCATCGATTAAATATAAAATCATCCCAATCATTCCTATTGAGGGGTGACAAGGATAAAAGAATAGCAACATATCAAAGGAGCCAATGCAGCAAGCAGGACATATATAACATCTACTCAACACCGATATTTTGAGTAAATCGACACATGCATATATATATAGAGAGAGAGAGATGGGCTACTGTGCGGCATGCCGCACAGCCCCCTCCGTGCGGCACGCTCCGGGCCGTCGGATGGGCCCGATCGACGGTCCCGGACATTCCCGGCCCTCGCCCGGACCGAGCCTGTGCGTCCCGGACCGGGCGCGACCCAGGGCCGGGAATGTCCCGGACCGTCGATCGCGCCCATCCGACGGCCCGGAGCGTGCCGCACGAAGGGGGCTGTGCGGCATGCCGCACCGTAGCCTATCCATATATATATATATACATATACATATATATATATATATATATATATATACATATATATATATATATACATATATATATATATATATGCAAGCAAAGCCATTTAGTGAAAAACATGGGTTCTATATGCTTAGATGCTTGCCTCGATGCTGCACGAAGTCAATCTCAAGTTCAAGATCTTGATCAATGTTCTCCGAAATATCCGAATCTACCGAGAAGAAACAAATATGCAATAAGAAGCAAATAAACATGTCTATGCAAAATTCTCAATTAATTATGAGATAAGTACAGTAGGTAGACCACATTTTAAAGTGAATTTTAGTGAAAGAATCATTCCAAAACCTTTTACGGTTTAGGAGTAACAAAAATAACAAGATAGGAAAGCTGAAAATGGTGGTTCTGTAATTATTTCTATTGTAACCTCAAGTTATTATATTTGACTGATATTTTCTATTAAGATTTCAAGAAGGAATATATTTTATATAAAAGAGCATAACCTATTGGTTCTAACAAAGTTGAGTTTACTCAATTTGGATTTATAACCAATTTATTATAAATTTTGAAGTCTATATACATTAATGATTATTGAAATACATTTTAGTGAATAGACAATATACAAAAGTGTTATAAGGTACTTTAGGTGACAATCATGCCAAGAGGAGCTTACTGATCCTAGGTCCAATTTATTTTGGAAAAGGAATGAAGCTTTTATGCACCTTGGAAATCTATAAACATATTAATCCTTTTCCCTTTATATCAATTAAATCCTAGTATATGATTTACATATGAAATGTCTCACAGTTTATTTTTCAGAAAACAGAACAGGGGTTAGTGAGTCTACTGGACCTGGGTTTGAGAACATTTGAAATTAGAATAAATTTATCAAGGTTATACATAACTCATGCAATAAACAACATATATATTAGTAATATGGATTTTAGGGGATATTTTCTCTATTGTGTGTGATACATTTTATTTTACAGAAATAAAGTACATACTTTGATGAATCTAATAAAATTTGGTTTACTCAAAAAGGAGTTAAAAAGAAATAGTTTGGGATTTTCGAAGTTTGGCCATTTTTCTATTGTAAAATAAATCACTTAATCATTTTTCTAGTTTCTTTCTTCTTTTCTTTTCTTTTTTCCCAGCCCAGGCCCACCTGTCAGCGGCATAGAACAGGGGAGGCTGGGGCGCCAATCAAAGACGGCGGCGCCGACGGCGATTGGCTGGGCGGCTCGTAGTGGTTCCAAAAGACAAAAGGTAAAGGAGATCCTTGCGAACCCATCGGTGCTTGTGTGGTGGCCAGTGGTGGACGGTAGCTTGTCGGCGGCAAGTTCGAGTGGTGGATGTTCTCAGGCCACACATGCATGGGGCAATGCGGCTGTGATGTAGATGAGTTTACACATGCTGAGGCTTAACCGGGTTACCAGGAGGCTCACCAAGGTCCTGGACGAGGTAGATGAGGCTCGACTGCTCCGGTGGCTGCAGACAATGGTAACAGTGACGGCAGCACCGTGGACAGCAGGGTCTGCAACATGCATGGTCAAATCAAAACATTCATGAGGTTCTAGGTGGTCTAGGGCTTGTTCATGCATGGTAAGAGGCATTAGAGCTCACCAGTTAGACGGGATCGAGCTCGCTGGAGCTCGGCCGGAGACGAAGAAGAAGATGGCCGATCTCCCTCTTCACAGCACAGCAGAAGGGGCCACCTGGGGCATCTTGGAGCTGGATGTGAGGCGGCACTGGTGGCGTAGTGGCTCGACTCTAGGCGAGCTCGAGCGGCGGGAACGCCGACACGACGGTGCGGTTGCACGACGGCGATGTCGCAGCGTGGCCGCGCTGGGCGCGCTCTCGAGCGCCGGTGGCGAGGCGGCGTTCCTAGCTCTGCAGTGGACAAAATGAGGCCTGGTCAGCGAGAGAAGCTATGGCATCTAGAGGTGAGCAGGGAACGGAAAAGAGATGGTGGCGACATTGGCTCATTGGCGGTGGTCGCTGCCTTCTTCCCAGCAACCGGCAGCAAGGAGGGGAGCGAGCGAGCGCTCCCTCTTCTTGGTTTCTTGGCTCTGGGATAGAGTGAAGGAGCAGGGGACACAGCTGGGAGAGGTAGAGGTGAGCTGAAGAAGAAAGACACGCGGACATGGACAACACACGCGTCGTCTGCCTTTTGAGGCCGATCTGGAGCGCTCCCTCCTCATCGACTGGCTGGACAGGGGGCTGGGCGATCTAGGGTCGCTGCCAGTGGGTCTAGGGCGTGATGGCCTATGGAGATGTGAGGGAGATGAGTAGAAAACAATGTACAGAAGGTTTTAGGCTTTTCCCAGATTTTTCAGTTTTATTTTCCCTCCCTTCTTTTTGAAAATCAAGTTGACCAAGCTATAACTGAGTTATACATGTGGTGATTTTCGAGTAGTTAGCCCAGGATACCTAGTTTTCATTTTCGAAAGTTTCACATAAAAATTTAAAATGGTTTGCTCAAAAAAATTCAAAGAATAGGACCCTGACTGAAACTTGTTTGAATTTTTAAGAGGTCCAAACTAATGAATTAAATTCTAGAAAAAGTATATTAATTCATGATAAATAAACTAGTATTTGAATAAATTATCTCCCATATACACTTATGTTCAATTTGATGTACTTTTTAGTAGTGTTGGTTTTGCCAATTAGGGTTTCTAAATAAATTCTAGTTTGACTACTTGACCGATTAAATCGAGGTACTAGAATAGTTGATAAAATTATGAAACCTTCACCAAAAATCATTTTAGGTTGTTTAGGTGATGTGACAATTTTCCTAGAATTTTTATGTTGCCTAAATCTGGGGCATACAGATTATAGGTTGATTTTACATGTACAAATCAATTACGCAAAATATGGAAAATCAGTCAAGCCAATAAATTGGACTTCACTACAAACAAGTACGCATTCATACAACCACTGGGCTACTAGGTCTTCTTGCCAGTTGCTAGGCATGATCGGGTGAATTACTTGATCAACGAATGGTTAACGACTGAACTACGGGCCTCTCAACCAATTAGTTATTTACCCTAATCATAAACAAGGAGACTTCGATCAAGATTAAGAACTACAAGACGATGCACGGTGGAGCTTCATGGATTATCTAATATCGAGTTGGCTTGGTCTCAGATTTCATCTCTGTTCCATCGCGTGTGAGAATTATTAGTCGTGCTGCTCTTTAATTATTTTGGTGAATTTTGTTAGTGCCAATGCTCTGTTGAAAAATTGGATGAGGCTCTAAAATGGTTTGCGTCATTAACCCGGTAACTTATATGCTTGTGTACCACAATATTGTATATTGCATTCACTACCAAGTGCATATTCATATTGGTCAAATATAGAGGATTTCGTCCATATGTTTTTATTTGCTCTAGGTCATATTAATAAAAATTGTGCTTACGAAAAGATGGAGTTGATCTCCATTTGCTAAGGCATCATAGCTAGGTTTATTTTTCTAGAGGAAGTTTTCTCCTATCACTGTAGCTAGGGTTTATACTATCTCAAGAGAAGGTTCAGGAAAAAGGTTTTAATTTCTACCTATTTTCATAAACAAAAAAAACTAAGGAAGGTTTTACATACACAAAGTTTGAAAACTTCCACCCTTTCACCCAGGTTACACTAGATGACCACTTAAACTAGTAATTAAATCTTCGGGATGTTACAGATAAGACCGCCTCCGCCGCCTCACGAATCTCGACCGCCCATTTGAAATTCGCCGCCCGCGCAAGATTTTGCCGCTGCGCCAATCCTCCCACCTCTCTCTCCCCTCAATCATTGAATCCATTATTGGAGGCCCTAGCCGAGCTCCCCCGTCCTCTATAAAAACCCCCTCGAGAGCCCCTAATCCCCCCTGGCTCCGCTCTTCCCTAGGACAGAACCAACCGGCCCTTCCTCGGCCGCCCGTCGGTTGCGCTCGCCTCGAAGCTGCCCAGCGCCTCCAGTCGTGTCACGACCGCGAACACTGCTTCCTCGCCCCGATGTACACCCCTCGGAGCTTGAACGCCGTCGCCCTGCCTCTGCTCTCCTTCCGCCGCCGTCAACACTGGTTCCTCGCCGGTGAGCCCTCTGCAAGATTCCCATTTCCCACCCCTAGGACCTCATATCGCATGTATGAACGCCGTCCGTTGAACAAGGAGTTTGTCTCCCTTTCCGTTGTTGTCTGCCCTCTTTCTTCCTTCCCCTTCTCGCTGCCTGGCTCTGTTAACACCGCCGGCGCCCCGCACGCCACCTTCGGCCTTCCCTGACCTCACCCTAACTGACTCCGTGGCCACCGGCCCTCGCCTCCCGAACCACCGCAACCAATTTCTCTCCTTCCCATCCTTTTTCCCCTCCGCCATAGGCAAGACTCGAGAGCCACCATGGATGCTGAGAGCTGCTTCTCCCCTCTCTTCGCCGCCGGGAGGGACACCGAGACACCGTAGCATTTCCTTATCTTCGCTGCCTCAGACTCCCGTCGCTAGCCGCCGGTGGACCTCGTTTCCCCGATCTAAACCGTTCACTCGTTTCGCCTTGGCCTCCTCTCCCTGCTGGCGCAATCCCTCGCCTCGAGGCACCGTAGCTCACCGGAACGCCCCACGTGTCGTCGGCCACTCGATCTTGCTCCCCACCTCTCTCCTATGACCGCCGGAGAAGAAGAACACGTGCGCCACATCCGCTCGTCCCGGTCCCGCGAGCACCACGTGGACCTCCCCCTCTTACTGTGCGTGCACATGGTCTACACGACCCGTGTCGCTGACCGGTGGGCCCATGTCCCATCGATCCACCGTAGACCACCATGCACTCGCCCCCTTGTCCCACCAACAAATGGATCCCCACAGCCGCCAACTCACTCGAGCTCCTCTCTCCACTAACATGACGATCCCTCCTGTCAGTGACCCAAGGCCACGGTTCACACCCTCCCTTCCCTCACTGACAAGCAGGCCCAAGCTGACAGTGGGCCTCCACCATCATTGACTCTGAAGGAATATTCCCTCGGATATTCTCTCCTGGTAATTCATTTAAATCTTTTCTTCGATCCAAAATCCATTTAATCCATCGGAAATTCATAACTTTCGATCCGTATCTCCGTTTGACTCCATTCCAACTCCAGTAATTTTCTAAAATTGAGATCTATCTAATGGCACTATTAGTAGTACTAAATAGGATCTTTTTTGGGACTTTGTGTAGATTTTGAGTGTTTGCACATAGTAACGATCGCCGAAAATATCGTTTCGGAGTGGATTTCGCCTAGATTTCTTGAAGACTCGTGAAGACCTAGAGCAAGGCAAGTCCCCATTGATCAATCGAGCCCATATGTGAACTTTAATTATTTTATTTGTGAAATAGCATCAATAAGCGTGCACTAATCTATTCGGTCCCGTCTGTGAGTCAGACTGGTGGACCTGCCCAACCTTGCTGCATCGAATATCTCCTTGATGATTGAAATGCCTTGTTCCCTTGTAACCACCGCTGCTGCGTCTCGGTATTCGTGCACTCTTGAGTGTATTGACGATTGCCCTTCAAACTTAAACATTGAGAAACTTCTTGGGTAAAAATGTGGTTTTACGAAATGTTTGGAAAACCCGACACCTGGGTCGGTGCCTTGTGAAAGCAAAATGAGTTTCAAAAATGGAGATTCGCGACACAAGGCCGGTTAGGTGTGTGTGATGCCTGTGTGGTCGCTGTAAGGACTGATTTCTTTGGAATTTCATCCGAGCATATGACAGTACAACCACATGGGTGAATTGGGAAGCCTCTAGTTGAGTAACTAGACTCTCAGGGACGCTTTGCATGCCATTGGACTATGGATCGTGCAGGAGGGCGTTGGGGATGCCTCCTGGGTTCCTGGCACAGCATGGTCTCAGACCTACCCTGTTGTTGGTCTCGAGGACCCCTCCAGTTGGCATGGGATAACTTAGAATGGCTCGGGAAATGTCTTGTCGCGAAAACCTCTACGTCACTAAATCGTACCCAATCCGTGTGAGCTGGTGACTAGAGTGAGTCGCGTCGTGTGGGTAAAGTATACCCCCTTTGCAGAGGTCTAAACTGTTTGAACAGCCGTGCCCACGGTCATGGGCGGATGTGAGGTGATTCCTTAGCGTAGTTTTATTTTACCCTGGTTGCAAAAATGTGTGTGTGGTTTGGGAACTATGGGAAGGAGGTGCCATTAAGGACGCTGGAGGTCTAATGAAATAGCTTGGCTGTCATGGACAGCAAAACTCGGGAAGTCTGGAGAAATGTTTTGGCTCTGAGAGCTGATTGATGTGAATTCTTGAGATTGTGAAAACTGAAGAAATAAAGATTGATGCATCTTTCACTCCGATCGGGCGAGACTTCACCTCGTCTTGATTGTTGAGAAGTACACACTTAGCAAATTCTAAAAGAATTCAAACAAAACAGATTTATAAAATATTCAGCCTCTCTTTGTAGCTTGCAACAACCACCTAAGTTCCCCTGGCTTGCTGAGTACGTAAGTACTCACCCTTGCTTTATATATATAATTCTCCACCGAGAGCTGAAGCGGGAGTTGCAGTGAAGTGAAGATTAGGGTTTCGTCCTAGTTCCCAGCCGCTGCCTGTGTGTTGGGACTTAGTCCACTGTTCCGCTGCTGCCGCTGCCTCTGTACTGTTCATTGCTGTCTCTAGCTTGCTCCGAAGCTACAACGTAAGTTAATGTATAAGCCTATTTAATTATTATTTAATTAAGGTTCTGCAATGATGCATATCTAATTTCCGTGGATACCAGCGCTGTGTCCTAGAACTGGTACCGGTATCGCGGTTCCGCGGGGAGATTGTTCGCACTATTTTCCTGCGGCATGCCCTATTTGGTGCTGTTGTACGGCGGTGCTAGATCGGGGTGTGACAGTGCACGATGTCTACCATGTGTCCCAGTTGAAGAAGTGCCTACGAGTGTCGACCGAGGAAGCTGACCCAGAACAGATAGAGATTCATGAAGACTGAACGTATGTCGAGAAGCCTATCCGTATCTTGGAAACTAGTAAGAGAAACACTCGGAACTAGGTGATAAGGTTTTGTAAAGTATAGTGGAGCAATCACTCGGAAGAGGAAGCAACATGGGAATGCGAAGATGAATTGAAGTCCGCTCACCCGCATCTCTTCGCCTGATCTTCCGAATCTTGGGACGAGATTCTGTTTAAGAGGGGTAGGTTTGTAACACCCTAAAATTACTAAATTAAAATAATTGTGGGTAAAAAGGAATTTTAGAAATTATTATAAAGCCTCAAGGAGTGTAAATAATAAAATCAGGAAAAAAAACTACATCAAAAGTGGCTTGGAGATAATTTTATAAAATACTTTGCTTAATCCTCTATCTCCTGGAATTTTCTGAGATTTATTTGAGCAAGGAAAGTATTTTTGGTGAATTAAACAAGCTTTATAGCAATTAAACAAAAGAAAAATGAAATAAAAACCTTCCTGTTCTTGGGCCGTATTCGGCCCAGCACTGTGCACTTATTCCTTTTCCCGTGTGCGCTGCAGCCCACAGCCCACAACCGTCCCGTCCCTTCGCTCCTCGCCGATAGGTGTGCCGGGTTCGTCTCTGACCTCGGGTCGGAGCGTTCCTGTGCATCTGCCGAGCCGCCGCCGCGCCTAATCCATTCGATTCAGCCTCCCGGAGCGCTCGGACTCCAAATTGGTTGAGGAGAATCTCTTCCCTTATCCCCCTCTATCCTTTCCCCAAGAATCGGAGCCCTAAATCGCACCAAATTGAGCTTGGGCTCAAGTAGGTAGTGGCGGGAACTAAAGTGCGATCTGTCCAACCGGAGGCCCCACGTTGTGTTGTGGCTATGTCAATAAGATCACCATGGCTGCTTCAATAAGTCCATATCTTGGGTGTTAGATCATTTCCCTGTCTAGGAACCTGATCAACCCTACCGGAGATTGGTGGTCCAGCGAGTGGCTCTCTTGTTGTGCGGGTTACATGGAGGGTTCTATCACAACTCCTTTCCGAGGTATCATGGTGGTATCAAGACGCACAGTGATGTGTTGTGGAGTTGTGTCTTGTGGATAAATTGGTACATCTCTGGCCAGAGTAAAATTATTCGGATAGCCGTGCCCGCGGTTAATGGGTGGGCCTAGTAATGTTTTCTGTGATTAGTCTCACACTATCTTAATTGAATAATGAATGGTGGAATATGGTTAGCTCTAGGTTGGAGTGGTTGGGCCTATGTTGCTTTGGAGAGCGGTATAGTGTTGGTTAATATTGTTTAATGATTATTGTTTTATTACTCTCTTAAATAATTTATTAAATGTTGTTTATACAACTTGAGCCATATTATGCCATCCTTTGCTATCCTGTGCGCTTGTATATTTGCTGTGTGGCTTGCGGAGTATTTCATGTACTCACCTTGCAATTAACAATCATCATCAGAAGAGTACTACAACGAGGAGGATTTCTTAGAGGACTAAGCAAGAGCCTGGTCAAGAGCATGTGGAGTAAGAGTCATCGCGTCACCCGTAGTTATTCCGCTGCTTAGATTTTATTATTTTGAGAGGTGCCATTCGCCTCTGTAATAAATACATTCGTTATGTAAACAATTACTTTGTTATCAACTTTGTCATATGTGTGCCTCGGTTGATTTCTAGACGAGGATTTACACACAATAAAGCATCTGAATTTTGGATGGAAATTCCAGGTGTGACATAATTCATCTTGAAGGGCCTTGACTTGATCTAGTAATTCACTTGTACCCATTTACTACATTTGAACCACTTAGCATGTCATATAAAATATTGAACTTAGTACAGTTGTATTCTATACGTGTCGCAAGGAGATATATACATCTTCATCGTCGATATAGAAGTGGTCGTCTGTAAAATACATGATATATCGCATCACATAGAAGCCACATCGATTGTTCCCTGCAGGTTGTCTGAGGCAAGGAAAGTTAGTCCTCACACTCTATTCAGTTTTCTTAGTTGGTTTGTTGTAGTGGTGAATGTGTTCTTTATGACGTCAACGACTTCCTGCTATAGGAATTTATCCTTCCAACGGGAATCCATGATAACAATATGGTCCCTATATGTTTCGATGACAAGAAGAATCCAATGATCCCTGTGCATATGAGAAGTTGGATGGATATGAATAGTTATACGATAACAAAAAGATCTAAATAGTAAATACGACCGAAGATAAAAGGACATGTACTTCATGAGGTATGGCACGAGAATTGTGTCCTTGTCTATATGCCTACTTAAAGCTGACACTACGTACTCCACCACATCCTTCAGCTGTTGTACCACCATTGTTACGTTCATAACCTGTGGGTCGAGAAAGCTGATCGATAATTTATTACTCTTGCACCTTAGAAAGTAGAGAGGTTAGCTATACAACCAGCACCTTATGCTTTTAATCATGTTGTACATGGTATATGTGATACTTACATAATCCAGATCTGTATGATAGAGACGTCGAGGGAGTCTTGTTGGTAGAGATGGAATAGTTGCTCGAAACCAAGATATATCACTCCATCGCCATGGAGGAAATCGTTGTCGGTATAGTATGCAGCAAGATGAACCATGCCCTTTTGTGACTCTATCATGTACCATTCATGTAATCTGCTCATCTGGGTTTGTAGTTTGCCGAGATGTTTTGGCTTGACAAAAGGAGATTCCAATTGTATTTATGAGCCAATCCGTCATCGCCTTCTAGAATAACAAGTGGACGATTCTATTAGGATGTTGTATTTATGAGCCAATCCGTCATCGCCTTCTAGAATAACAAGTGGACGATTCTATTAGGATGTTGTATTTATGTTCTATTAGGATGATCCGTTCATAGTCCGACTTCATCGGTGGTGGGCCGCCCTATCTGTTCACCATGCTAATGAATAATTTTTTAACCTGATGATACTCATCTTGTTCGGACTGTCCTTAGGACCGCTAGAAGTTGTATAACGCTTTAGCAATTTCCGCTGCTACTTTATTTTTGTTAGGTCCTTGGTGGCAGAATAAATATAAACTTCAGTAATAATGCTTTATGAGAGTCACTTTAACTAAAAAATGTTAGCTTTTCTTTGTGACGTTGGCTGTGATATTATTTTTTAACTGCGTGTGCTAGGTTGATCGTGGATTAACACTTATACATAGAGGGTCTTAATTTGGTTCCTGACATAATATGTAAAGATAAAGATATAGATGGATTTAGAGAAATCTTTTTCACGAGTGCCGCTGCCGAGAGAGTCACGATGGGAGAAGGAGAGGATCGTTTGGCTCGTTCTGTTTTGGGGGATACGAAGGAGTATGGTTAGTGGTATTTGTGGGTAATTTCAAAGTAATCCTGTGGGTGGGTAGTTTTATAAACCGATCAGAACAACCCTGACGCCACTCTACCATCATAGTACAATTTTCTAAAAAGATCCAACCAGCTTCGCCATATTATGGATCAAGATGGTTTGGCACGGCTCAAGCTACCAAACAGGCCCTAAAATATTACTTCCTATCTCTTTCTCTCGGCAAATCCAGGCGGCGTGGGCGCAGATCCAGCCATCCAAGCCAAGGCCGGCGTCCCGATCCCGACTTCAAAGTCCAAACAAATACCAAAACAAAAGTTCCAAACTCCCCAAGTCCTCACCCCAAGGTCGGACTCGCGGACTGGTACGGCACCGAACCCCGCCGCCGCTGCCAGATCGGAGCTCCAATCCCGAATCCCCCCGCCCCTCGGCGATGGCGCCGCCGCAGCCGCGCCATCTCCTACTCCTCCTCCTCAGCTTCCTCGCCGCCGCCTCCCTCGCGACCCTCGCCGCCGCCGTGTACGAGGACCAGGTCGGACTCGCGGACTGGTACGGCACCCCCCTCTCTCCCCTCAGATCATGTAGTCTCTAGTCTGGAACTCTGGATCCGATCCACAGCTCTCGTGGCTGGATCTGGTTAGGCGGGCGACGAGATGTAGAAACTCCTCGAGTTTCTACTTCTGTTCGCTAATCGAATTCGGTTATAGTCTGCGGAGTTTGAGTGTGTAGGGGTTGGATTTCATCTGTGGTAGTAGTGGTGTTCATTGGTAACATAGGAGTACGGTTTTTTTGACCAAGGAAGAGGAGCTCTTTAGTTACCAAGTGATTAGAACGGCTGCATCGAACTCAAACGTTTTACCTTTTTTCCCTTTGGGTGGGGGGGGAGGTATGTACTGGGCATGACGAGTGTGTTGCAATTGCAAAAGACAGGCTGATTTGGCCTTGGAGTTGATTTATGCTTTATGCAGATCAGATTATTTTCTATGCTGAATTTTAACTGGAGAACCGTGTAGTGCAAATTGCTCTGAGGCTTTGTTGTTGGTGACGTGCCTCTTGTTTAATTATAAGTCTGGTCTGAAGTATGTGAATGTTGGTTTTTGAATGTATTGGTCTCAAGTCCATGGTTCACCTTGATAGTTAGGATTTTCTTGTGTGTGTGGATTGACTTTGCTAAAAAAACTGTGCACTGTTTCCAGTTGTAGCTTCTCACTGATCTGTGTTATGGTGGGATCATAGTTTTCCTTGTATGTATTTGGTATTGATGATCAATGGGTATGCAATTTAAGACTTGATCTCCATGGTAACTTAGTTGCTCATTACCTTGCACAATTGCTTCAGTGCACACAATTCTCCTGAGCAATGTCATAATGAACCTTGTTCGATTGGGTTGAGGGACGGGGTTGATGTACGTGGTACGCTACCTGTCAAAATCTATGGTGCAATACGGGTACATCTTTGGGGCAATAGTTTGGGATGTGGGACCTGAACCTGACAAATCCGGGTTGATGACCTGGGCTGATAACCCAACGCATTGGGTTTATGGTTAGTTTAATTCGTGGTTCTCTAGATTTCTGGCATTCACACTAATGAATTGAGGAATCGTTTTTAGTGATGCTGCTAGTACTCTACAAAAACCTATTAAGTGGTAATTTGCCCCCCTTTTTGCATGCTGTACATATGAACATTTGCTGGTCATTCCTTATATTAAAAGGGTGAGGTTTATCATGGAAGCATTTGTTCAGTCTTATCCACTGTTGTGGCATGTTGTTTCTGTTTCTAAAATTTGCTCAATAGATACCATGGTAAAAATATTGCTATTTTGATTTATAATCGTGCACTGCTCGTCTGGTGCACTTTTCGGCACATGGAGATTTCGCACTAACAGTATGAAATTTTGGATATTTACAATCTGTTGGCTGTTGTAAGATGCTGATGTTCTTTGCAGGCATCAGAAGTACATTGGCAAAGTAAAGCAGGCAGTCTACCACAGTCAGAAAAGTGGAAGGAGGCGTGCTGTGGTGTTGACAGAGGAAAATGTGATTGCTTCTCTTGATCTTCGTTCAGGAGAAATATGTGAGTTTTTTTTGTCTTTAGGATGATACAGTTTGGCTAAAATATTTATGTAGACATATTTCTGTCTTTTCCCTTATATGCGTTGATTTTGTGCAATGCAGTTTGGAGGCATGTCATTGAGAAGAATGATCCAATTGATCAGCTTAGTTTATCACTTGGAAAATGTGAGTCTAAATTTCTGTTTCCATTTGGAGGGATGTTCTTGATAAGAACGATGATGTTGGTGGTGTTTGTTTCTTTCTTATCAGTTTTTAGTACATTCTTGATAGGATTCCATATTTGCTTTACATTACAGTTGTTAGGCCATTTAGCTTGGTTTCGTTTCCCAAAAATGTATTTGTACTGGTATCTACATGTATGTCCACCGATAATTAGTTTAGTAATAAATTTACTAGTTTATATGGTTTTATTGAGTGTTGTTTCAGACCAATATTGAATAGTTGCACTACTGGACTCATGTTTATTCAAAACCCTGCACAAGTAGGATTGCACAGAATATCACTTATGAATCCATTGTATATCAGTCATGTAATGGTATCAACTAAAGGAGGAGCAACATTATATGCATATTTCAGAGGTTCAAGGTCCATATATATTCATTCCATCTGTGATAACATGCTAGTGGACAATATTAATTTCTTATCTTATACTTTTTAAAAGAGGGAGTTGGGGGTGATGGTAGGTTCTACGCCCAACTCTATATCTTTTGTTACTGCAAATATGTATTGTACACACGTGCGTATTATTGCAAGATTCTTATAGAAAAATATCGCATCTTTGCATATCATATGTAGGCAATCAATGGGTCTCATATGAGACCATATTTACATGTTTATATGCGAGAACAATTATATTTAATTAATGCATTTAATATTTTAGACTTATTATAGTTGGAATCCATTGCAACACAGCTTGTATTATACACATATTTTAGACATTTGTTCTCCTGAGGAAAGAATATCGTAGGCACTTTATTATACATCTGAGCAATGCTCACAAGAAAATAGGATGCTATCAAGCTGCAGGGTAGTAGTGGATCATAACTTTTGAATTGTATAGACAAGAGATGGCATTTGTGAGCATGTTGATCTTACATAAGTTTATATAATTTTATGAAAGGTCATAAACTATGTGGTATGACTTGTGAGCAATGATTATGCTATCAATATGTTTTCTGATACATCGGGAAGTTTTGTCCACCAGGTAGTATGAACAGTTGTGCCACCAATGCATACTTGCCTGTTATTTTGTTATTAATAACTATGACTGAGAATTTTGAAATCATTGACTCTGTGATAGGAATAACTATGATAGAAACTTAGAAAGCGCCACCTTTCCCATCTGTTTGTCCCCATGCTAACGCATGCACTTACTGCATCCTTTCATCTTCTTTATCGTTGTAATCAAACAAAATCTGATTTTGAACTTGTCTTTTTCAGATGTTGTAGCTCTTTCTTCGGGAGGTAGTATATTGAGGGCATGGAATCTTCCTGATGGCCAGATGATCTGGGAAACTAATCTTCAAGTTTCCAAATCATCAAAACCACTGCTGCATGTTTTGGTCTGTGTGGACTGTATTTTCCACCATCTAATAATTATCACATGTGGATAATACAATAAATATGTCTTTCGATATAAAACCTTTCTTTGAGTGATCAGTTTTTGTTGTTTGCACTTTGCAGTCAAACAATAAAGTGGCAAAGGATAATCTGGTATTTGTGTCGGCTGGACGATGGATATACGCTGTATCAAGCATTGATGGGGTAATTTCTTGGGGAAAGGAGTTCTCCTTTGATGGGTATGCTCTATGCATAATTTTCCCCCACTTTTTACTTGTTTATAACATCAGAATACAGTGCTAACTTGTTCTCCAATGTCTATGCAGCCTAGAAATCAAGCAGGTGGTTCAATCACCTGATAATGATATTATATATGCTGTAGGACTTGCTGGTTCCTCAAAGCTAAACTTGTATCAGTTGAATGCTAAAACCGGAGAAATAGCAAAGCATATACAAGAGTCATTCCCTAGTGCATTATGTGGTGAAACAATACTTGGTTCTCATAATGTGTTGGTGGCTTTGGATGAGACCAGGTCAGGTCTATTTCTTATTGAGTTCAAGGGTGAGAGCATCAGCTACAACAAGGTGTATATTTTGGATCTTGTTCAAGACTTATCTGGAACAGTCAAACTTCTACCTTTAATGTCCAATGGTGTCATAGCTTTGCAAGCATCTTCTACTGTTTCCCTTCTGAAACTTAAAGGAATCGATGGGTTGGAAGTAATTCAGAGCTTTGAACAACCAGCTGCTGTGAGTGATGCTTTGACAATCACAGAAAAAGATGAAGCTTTTGCTGTTGTGCAGCATGTGGGTTCTGAAATCGAATTAATTGTCAAATTTACAAGTGATGTAACCAATGAATTTATTAGAGAAAAAATTAATATAGATGAACATAGGGGCAATATTCAAAAGGTCTTCTTGAATAATTATATCCGAACAGATAAATCACATGGTTTTCGAGCTTTGCTTGTAATGGAAGATCATTCACTCTTGTTAGTCCAACAAGGTGAGGTTGTTTGGAGCAGAGAGGATGGACTTGCGTCAATTGTTGATGTAACAACTTCTGAATTGCCTGTTGAGAAGGATGGTGTCTCAGTTGCAAAAGTGGAACATAATCTCTTTGAATGGCTGAAGGTAATCCTGAATAAATAATCTTTTTTTAAACAAGCTTGAGAAACAAGTTCTTTCGGAAAAACTGTTAGCGAAGCTTAATAGCACAAGATTTTATGCTAAATTTTATAACCCTTTGATATTTCTCTAGAATTCATTAAAAAATGCTTGTTGTTTGCTGTACAAACTTCTCCAGTTAATGTTAAAACTATGTTAAGTAATAGTGTCCTCTCATCCTGTGATTCTTTTTCCAATATGTGTGACACATCTTTTTATATAGGGACACATGCTGAAACTCAAGGGAACCCTAATGCTTGCGAGTGTGGATGAACTTGCTGTGATTCAAGCAATGAGACTGAAAAGCTCTGAGAAAAATAAGATGACAAGGGACCATAATGGATTTAGGAAACTTCTTATTGTATTGACGAAGGCTGGAAAAGTGATAGCCCTGCATACTGGAGATGGACGTATTATCTGGTCAAACTTGTTGCAGTCCCTTCGTGCCTCCAAGTCTGGCGAAATACCTTTTGCCTTAAGAATATATCAATGGCAGGTTCCCCATCACCGTGTAATGCATGAGAACCCATCCATACTTATCGTTGGCAGATCTGGAGCAGATAGTGCTGCTCCTGGTGTCCTTTCTGTTCTTGATTCGTATTCTGGAGAAGAACTTAACTCTCTGAGGTTAGACCACTCTGTTGTCCAAATTATCCCATTGACACTGGAGGATTCATCTGAGCATCGGCTTCAACTTATTGTTGATTCTCACTCCCATGCTCATCTCTATCCAAGATCTCCAGATGCCATGAATGTGTTTCTTCATGAAATGCCAAATACATATCTGTACACTGTAGATATTGAGAAAAATGTTATCAGGGGGCATTCATTACAGAAATCATGTCACAACTCAGATGACGAGTACTGCTTTAGCACAAAGGAGTTGTGGTCTATTGTTTTTCCTTCTGATACAGAAAGAATTGCTATCTCCGAAACACGAAAGATGAGTGAGGTTTGTTAGTTTCTTCCTTTTGTTTTATTGATAAAAACGTACTCCAAAATTTTTATTTCAAATAAACATGACATGGCATTTGCTTGTTTATTTTATTCTGAAGGTTGTTCATACACAAGCAAAGATCATTGCTGATCAAGATGTCATGTACAAGTACTTATCGAAGAATTTGGTTTTTGCTGCTACCGTGTCTCCTAAAGCTGCTGGTGAAATCGGATCTGCAGCACCTGAAGAAGCTTGGCTTATGGCTTATCTGATTGATGCTGTCACCGGACGCATACTGCACCGTGTAACTCATCATGGTGCTCAAGGCCCTGTACATGCAGTAAGTATAGATAGATTTGTATTCTTTTTCCATTTTACCTTCTAGTCACTATTTCTGTTATTCTGTATGAGACAATTTCACACTGGTAAAATCTTTGTGATATATTTTTCATGCTTGAATTTGAGACAGTTAAATTCTATTTTTACCTCTTTCATGCTGAAGTATTTATCAGATCAAAGTATCATGAAACGTCCTTTGTACTTTGCATTTTTGAAAGTTGTATTCAATGAAATCACATGTTATTGCTTTCATGTTTCAAGGTTGCAAGTGAGAATTGGGTTGTCTATCATTATTTCAATCTCCGAGCTCACAGATTTGAAATGGCAGTTATTGAGATATATGATCAATCTAGAGCGGTACGACTTCTGCAAAATTTTGATTACATGAACTGATTTATTATTTTTTATTGTCGGGATAGTATTAACTGCACTAAGTTTTCATACAGGACAATAAAGACATTATGAAGCTCATACTTGGGAAGCATAATCTGTCAGCACCAATTACTTCTTATACTCGTCCAGAGGTGATGGTGAAATCTCAATCGTACTTCTTTACCTTTTCAGTGAAAGCAATTGCAGTGACACAAACAGCTAAGGGGATAACTACCAAGCAGCTTCTTATTGGCACGATCGGTGACCAGGTCTGTTGTTTTATTTCTCTTTTTTCCTCCTTTATTATGCACGGCAATGTGATGCCAACACTATGTGTTAATCTATATAAGAAATAGTTTAACAATTAACCTATATATGATATAATTTAACAATTACCATTTCTGTTGTTTTTCTTTCTTGTATACACTTCAACGTAGGTTGTTTTAATTTTCTCCCAGAAAATATGTGGACAAATATAAACATCAGTATTTCAGTTACCATTGCATCTGGATTCATTTCAAAACAAATGAACTGGTCTCATATTTATAAGTATAATTGGAAGTATTCGACGCTTTAAAATTTTCTTTGGATGCTGCAGAGTTAGTTGTAGAGTTTGAAAAGGAACATATTTGTTTTAGCTGCCCATTGTTTTGGTACGTAGTTGTTAATTTAAGGACATTGAAACTGTTGGAACTTTGTTGCCGTTGTTGCATTGCAGACATGGTTTTGATGCATCTGTAATATATATTGGCCTCTTAAGCACTACAATGTTTTAGGTCATGTATGTTCTTAATCTAGTGATGGTTAAAGTGGTAGTTTCTTTATGTCATGTAAATTTTTCTGAATCTAGTGATGAGAAAAGTTCTGTTGAATCTGTTTCAAGTTAGACATCCAATGTTTGATATTGGATACAGAAGCATGCATTTCTCAGTTGATATAATTTCAAATTGTTGTGTTCCTCCTTTGGGCCATATGTCTGGCAGTTGTTCCAACAAATATAATTTTGCCAGGAGTTCTACCCAATATATCTTCCGGGTTATATAAATCCCATCTTCTTGGCTTTGCATGTCCTCTTACTTGTTAGAACTTGCTGCCTTTTAGAATCTGTTCAGTTCTCGAATGATATTTTGTGAAACATATGGCAGGTTTTGGCACTTGACAAGCGCTTTGTTGACCCACGTCGTTCAGTAAATCCCACACAACAAGAGAAAGAAGAGGGCATTATACCATTAACAGATGCTTTGCCTATTATTCCAACAGTAAGTTCTCTTTTATATTGATGAAAATTTAGTTTTCATAATTTTTTGTAAATTCCATTGGACAATTCTTGTACGTATATTCCCTAAATTATTGTTAATATATATTAACGGTAGGAGTCTATCCTGTGTTTCATTTAAAAAACTTAAGGTTCCTTATAAAAATGTATCTATTAGCTGCTACAATCTTATCATGACCAAGTTGTGATCTGGCACAATGTGTTAGTGCTTGCTAATTTCATGTTAGATTGATGGTATTGAGTAGAATGAATTGTGCTTTGCTTATAAGTTAAAATCATCGGTTTATTTATTCTTGTATTTGGGAATACGATGATGTCCTATCGCCTAACTTCAAGATGCACAATCATGAGCGCATTGCTTCATTATTATCGAGCACCAGTCACATGCCTGTGCGTTGCAATGCGACCTGGGGAAAGATGGGTTAATGGTTTCACATGGTTCAATTTTTTCTACCCCAATTTTTTCTGGTTGGCCAGTTTTTATGTGGGTGCACCGGTTTTTTTTTCACGGAGAGGTTTTTTCTATACGTGGGATGGGGGAGGGAAGGGAAGGAGGACTGTGCTTGAAGTAACATGGGATGTTTTCCAATTTCAATACACTGGGGACATCGACAAATTGATTGAATTGTTCGCGTGTGGTATTTCTCTCAAGAGCACATTGATGATATATATTCAGAAATTTGCAAATTTATTTACTGTGAAATTCCGTTATTAGCTTGTACGCAGCAGAACTAGTTTAGCACTTTATTGGTATATCTGTAAAGAATTTTGTCCTTTTTAAGTTTTTATATTTTGCTGAAAGAGAAGAAATAATTTTCTTTTTAAAATTGTGTGTATATCTATCTGAATTAGTTCCATTGAAACTTGAAAGCTGATTTTGTTCTTTTAGTTCCATTTGTATTTGCTTAATTTAGCGCATGCATTCTGCTCACTTCACTATTTTTCTCTCTCAGTCCTATGTGACACACTCTGTTCAAGTGGAAGCCCTGCAAGGAATTGTTTCTATTCCTTCGAAGTTGGAGTCGACTACTCTTGTTTTCGCATATGGTGTAGATCTTTTCTATACTCAGCTTGCTCCGTCAAGAACCTATGACTCACTAACTGATGAGTTTAGCTACGCACTTCTACTCATCACAATTGCTGCATTGGTTGCTGCCATTGTTGTTAGTTGGATTTGGTCTGAGAAAAAGGAGTTGAGAGACAAGTGGAGGTAAGTGAGGCCTCAACATGATGTGGATGAATTTTGGGCCCTAGTCAGCATCCCTTTTCTTTTGCCATTTTTTGTTTCTAGTAGTAGCCTGCTAGGGTTCGTTTCACTTTTGACTAGGCCTTTATTTATGTAACAATTTGATAATAGCACCTATCTTGTGGGATGACACACTGCTTCAAGTCTTATAGAAAGCCACCTGTGCAATTAGAAATGCTGGGAATGGCATCGAAAAGCTGGCAGAGCACCAACGGCGGGCGTGGATTGCTTATTAGTTTGTAAAATTTTCCACAGCAACTGAACTGTTTAGCAGAATGTTAGTTATTGTTGTCCATAGAAGAGTTATCTCGTGTAACTTAATGAATCTTGCCATGTTCCATCATTATACCTTTTCTGAATGGTTCATCTCCTGTGGTCCTGTCTCTTTGTTGGACTTTGATACTCTGGCCTAGAAGATCCTCCCAACTGTGGGTTGTGCTACAATGCTGCTACCTCTGATGGCATACTGTAGCAAACCCTACCAGTGAACCAATCATCTGTTGCTACATCATATGATCCACTGCTTTGGTACCAGTGTACCTGATGGCAGCTAGTGAATGTGAAGTCGGCTGCTTTTCTGAAGATTTGCAGTGTTGCAAGCCCTGCCCAGGTGTTTTTTTTATAATACCGAGAAGCTGAACACTTGCTCATTATTGGCTGCCTAAGTCTGGATAACTGTGCGCTTCAAAGCAGGGTTTCAGACTGTCCAAAACATAGCCCAATTGGTTGTTTGTTGTCAAGGTAGTGTGATCTTTCATCAGCCGGCTTCTTCCAATGATTGGGGGACACGTGAGTGGCATGCGTGCTCGCAAACAGGAGAGGTATGGCACATGGCTGCAGAAGGCAGATGTGAGATGTCTGCCATGATCGGGAAAGGAGATAAAAAAGGGTGGCTCTTTCTTCCGGGCCAAAGCAGTTTAGCAGCATGAGATGGAAAAAAGGGTCTTGTCCAACTTTCAGACGTTTTACTTTGCTTTCCTTCATTTTCATTCAGGTGCTTGATTCTTTTGTTTTGTGCAATGCAAACTTGTGATCGATGATGATGCGCCCGAGAGCATGATGGATCCTACCATAAAGCCTACTCGACGCGCATCTCGCGCTCGTAAGGGCTTATTTTGGACTCGATAATCAGGTCGACGATCAATGGTGTTTGATCGCCTTAGCGTTAGAAAATGGAACTTTTTACTAGCATCAATCGGTAAATCTGTCAAAACAGGGTCAAATCTTTGCAACTTTTGCTTTTTGGCTCAGCTGTGCCCTTGGCCCTGAGTTCTAGCTGCATCAGCCATCAGCTAAATGCCCCTTTATTACTGGCTCTCTGTCTAGTGCCTCCCAGGTGCTGGGTGCACTAGCAAAGTGATGTACGATGTGAAGCTCCTTTTATACTTTTATACTCTGTAGAAATGCCAACCAAGGGTAGACAAGCAAGATGTGGTTGCATGAGCTCACTTGCCTGAATTGTGTCAACCTTTGGCAGGAGTAGATGGTGCTTTGCATGATCTGCACCCATGTAGGTATGACCAGCTATGTATGACGGCGACAAGGCAGAATAAATGCCATTTTTTTTCTCTTAAGAGCTAAGCTTGAATGGAAGCTCAAAAACGCTTGTTCATGGCGCCCCTGGCACGCGATGCGAGGTTCGTCGTAGACAAGCCGAAGCAGCAGCTTCCTTGGATAGATAGATGAGCTAGGCTCCAATTAGGTTGCGTTCTAAACAGCTAAAAGGTTTGGCTTCTTTTCTATTTTCTGTGAGCACGCTTCTTACGATATGTTTTTTTAAAAATTTTCTGTATAAAAGTTTCTAAAAAAATCATATTAATTCATTTTTCAAGTTTAAAATAATTAATACTTAATTAATTATAATCATACGCTAATGGTTTATCTTATTTTGCGTGTCGCTAAAAATCTAAGCTCAACATCTGTTTAGAACGCACCCTAGAAAGCTGTTTGTGCTTGGGCTGATGGAGTTGTGTGTTGATGGAGAAGATCATGATGCCACTGGTGATGTTGGGTTTATCAGAAGAGTCTCCCTGCAAGACTCGAAATTAAGCAGGCAGATTTTCTTCGTAGGGTCCTTGAGTTGGTAACCTCGCTGTCAGCTCCTGTCTCCTCGTCTGGCAGGATTCATTTCGCCGAGTCCCATTCTGTAATTAGCCTTAATTAGAGGCTAAGACGACCTGGTTTTATTAGTTCATGGATGGGTCAATTGAGCAGGAAAAAGCTCATGGTCTTTATGTGCATGACATGACAATCGTGGTCGGTTTTTACCCTAACCACTACATTGCAGAAAAAATCTTCCTCTTGACTCTCAAGACTATCTAAAAAAATTCTGCGTCAACTGCAAATAAATCTAAAAAAAATCTCATACACTCTCCTCACTAACCATGAAAGAATTCAAGGCTAGATGCTTGTCTATGCATCTTAGCAGATGTGCATGCCTCATCGCCTGTTATATATGTTGTCCATGTCTTAACGGGGACCTATGTAAGTTTGTTGGAACCCTAGGGTGGGCACAACACTGCGGTGCAAAATTAGTTGCTTGTCAATCACATATTCACAGTACACGTACAATAAGATGATTGGATCTTTTCTCACTCTTTGTGATCACTTTGTCATTTGATTTTTTTTTTTGCTTTTCTAAATGTGTAACCTGTTGTTCAGTGCTTTCGTACCCATGGAGAACTGCTTCATTGCATGTAAAACACTAGCTACTAACTTTTGTCCTAGCGAGAAGATAATCCACATATATCTGAGTCCCATCACAATAGTTATCTCCTTTTGTTAGTGGTTAGAATATCGTTTGGTATAGGCTAGATTCTCTGCTCAAATGAGTATGAGGTTATGTCTGAGAGTCGAAGATTCTAACAAATAGTCAGTAAGAATCTCGATAACTTAAGAGTCTCTTAGCTTTTGGCTAATATTTTATTTGTAGATTCTATACTAATATGATTGACAATTAGAAGGTGAAATCTAGTCTATTTAAGGAAGCTGGAGATTTTAGCTGCAGCTGCTAAAAAGTACCAAACATGACCTATTCACTTCTTGCCAAACTACAACCATCTCACGACCAAATCCATGTATTTTTGATAAATTTTTACCCTAAAATTCATTCATAAATATGTGTAAGCACTTTTTCATTGTTTCACGTTTTGAAGTGCTTCAGTCGTTTCTCTCCCGTGTGTTTTGCGCGCATACATATATAATTATTTTCTAAGTTACTGAGCATATATATGGTAATGTTAACCGTTGCAGCTTCAATTAAACTGAGCTTATGTAAATTGAAATTGCTGAAGTACTCCAGGGCATTTACGTACGATGAGTTGGGCATAACTTTTAATTAGCTTGATATTTGGATGCATGCATATAGTTATAAACATATGGAAATTAACCACATATTCTAATTAAAAGCACTGTAATGGTGGTGCTTTTATTTCAATAAAAAGGTCAGATAGTGTTGTAGAAATATATTTTTTTACTCGCGAGAAATGATCGTATGTGTTTTGCAGGAAAAGACTTGTTACAATTATTGCTTTTCTTTTGCCACTAACTTTTTAGTTGAAGGCCTAGCCATAAATCTAGCACAGGGCCCTCCAAATTAAAGTCAGTTACCCTGAACTAAAGCTAGAACATGTGTGGCCATTGTGTGTCCACACTGAATTTGATAGGATATTTCCTATTGTTAGATGCTTTCACCGACATTTGCTGCTGAGGGAGGGATGAACATGCATGCTGCAAAAGCTAGATATATTTACTTGCAAATTGAGCATGCAAGAAGGCCAAGCTACAGCTCTTCACTCACCATGGATGGCTTCGCTATATATGCATATGTGAGTAGAATTTTGTAACCGAGTTTCCTATAATTTTTGACAAAATTCATGCATAATCGATAGCGTCAAGCAAGGAGAACTCACCATGAGGCGTGGTTGAATATCTAGTTCATGTAGGATCATATTTTAACAAAATTATAGGTTTTACGATTATTCATAATTTTTTTTAAAAGAACTCTTTTAAGTTTTTTTTCTAACCAATAGATCATCGTGCATCGGTACTACTATGCCTCGGAAAACTGTTAACTGGGCCGGGGAGGGGGGGGGGGGTGTTAAGGGGGGGAATCTGTTTCTTGTGCCTAAGTTCTTGATACTTGATTTAGCTTTTGTTGTGAACTACAAATCCGAATTAAAAAAACCCGTCCATTTAACTAGCCTATTAATAGTGGTTTTCGGCCTAAGTCAGAAGTGTGATATATATGCTTATCATAGGGATCATAATGTAAGGTTACAGGTAATTTTAATTTTATCCTATAAACGGGGAAACTATGCAAGTATGAGATCATGGATCATTACTACTCAATGCGCAGAGCAGCGGAAGAAGAGTCTGAGTAGGGTGGTCCAATGAAGCGTGCATCGATGTAGAGGAAGTAGTCGATCACAGTAACCCGATCACCTGTTCCTCATGCGAGCCTCTCCTCCTCACGCGATCACTTCTCGTGTTCCCGCACTAATCAACGTCGCAACGCAATAGCATCTCTACTGGTATTCACACATTCAGGGGTGTAGCGCCCGCGCACGGCTAGGGTTTTGGTTCATCGGGAGAGGTGCCGCTAGGGTTTGTCACATCTCACGTCTGGCAGCCCTCGCCGCTGAATACAAATAGAGCTTCCAATTGGACCTCACATGCACATTAGGAACTCTAGTCGGATCACTATCTGAATTAAGCCACACTTGGATCTTTATCCAAATATGTCGTTTAGACTTGTTAAGTGTGCGACCCCATAGGTTCATGTATACTCAGTTGCAACCTGAAAATGTCTTTTCAGTCCACATGTCAACAACAGTCTCTATAAAGGCATGTTGATCTGTCGAGTGTACATAAAGATCATATTGGGTGAACCTGTAGTGTGTGCATGTACAAATGCTTTTGGCTCATGATATTGATTGAGCTATCTCGAGGCGAGATATGTGCCTTCTAATCACTCAATCATTCACTCAAACCTATATTAGATTACTCAACTTGCTATTGACACCTTAGTCATCTCTGCATGGCCATGCACTTCCATAATCTATTACATCGAGGGGCCCAGAGATATCTCTCACATTTATTAGAAGGGGCAAATCATATCTTGATCATTCACAACCCACTGCATATTTCATAGCAAACATGTAAACTACTTTTATAACTACCCAGTTACGGAGTAGCATTTGGTAGCCCCCAAAGTAGGTCATTCCACATATTGGAACCATAACGATTCTACACCAACACTACTTGAGACCAACTGATAGCACATCATAGCTCTTACAGTGTCTCAAGTTAGGTCGTCTATTCACCAACATATTCTCTAACATGTGTCCATATTATTGATTTGGTATTTCTATACAATGATCCATGAGATATGATCATCAATCAATACATGTGTTAATCTCAGAATCGTATTTTAAAAATAGTAACATGTCACATAAGGAGTCTATCGATGTTTTGTATTGGCAATATTGAATATAGGGCTACTCATCAGATCTAAACTTAATGGACTCGAAAGGACAAAAGAATTTATCCTGGTTCAGGCCCTTAATATGAGATAATATGCTACTTCCAGCTGTTTTGTGTATTACTTTCTCAAGTTCTCTGGTGAGATTGGTTATGCCCCTAGGGGTTCCCTGCCTCTCCTTATATACTGAGGAGGCAAGGATACAGGGTTGGAATCCCAGTTGGATTCGACCAAGAGATTTTCTTATCAGAACATAGAATAATCGGCTAGAACTATATCCCTTTTCTTCTGGTACAAGCTTTCCTTGAGGTACCCGGGGCCATGGCCTCCACAGCAGCCCCTGAGACCTCATAGTTGAGTCAAAGCTGGTGCCAAGTGCTCATCCTCCTTGGTGAAGATTTCCCGAGTGCCTTGCTCCCGAGTATCCATTGTCCGATTACCTCTTCTCCAAGTCCTGCTTCATATCAGCTGGCAACGAGGCTATGAAGAGCTTCATAGAAAAATATGAATGGCATGTGCTGAATAGGCGCACCTATTAGGTGTAGCCCCCGACTTTGTGCTTAATTGAGAAACAATAAAACATAAAGTCAAAGATCTTTAACCTTTTAGTCTTTCTCGAGTGATATATTTCTTAGAAATTGGACTCCTCAGCCATATATTGACTAGAATTTTGCTCATGGCAATTTGGCTAAGCATGAAGCCAAGTATCACTATGTAGTAAATTCAATGTGTGATAAGGTGTACTTGAGTGATACCTGCATCCCTAATTTTAATGAAGACCAGCTATTGATCCTTATAAGGATATATCCTCAACACCTGTTAAATAATTCAGATATCTGAACATATATGTACAGCCATAGGCTTAACATGAAGCATATCTTATTATTTTAATCGGTTCCTATAAAATAACACCCGAGTTGTAATTTTAACACAATCGGCTAATGGCCTAATAGGACATGATATTTAGAAACTCATATCTTACGGCCCACTACTGAGCAAGTCGGCCCAAGCCAACCACCCAGCGTGGCCCTTTAAGTATCGGGGAGAGAGAAAAATTCCCTTTCTTCCCTAAATCACCAAATTGCTTCGGCTTCCAGAAATCGCGCCCAAACTTTGCACTCTCCGCCTCCAAGAAAACCTAGGGTTTCCTCACCACCAAGCAAACCACCCTAGAAAACCTTCTCGCATCCGCTCCAGTTCCCCCCACTCCAAAACTTCTTCTCCTCCTTCCAGCACATAACCATACCGAAATCTGGATCTGACACCTCTTCACTTCTGGCGGGAAGCTGGACAACCTCGGTCACTTGTTCATCGCAGTTGGCACACCTGGAGCAGGAAAAGTGCCTCCAGGCCAAGGAGCTCATCAACTGGTGCCCCACCAGAGGTGAGACAATCCCCACCCTGGAGACCCATGAAATAGTTGTTTTTAAATCCTTCTTTGATCGGAGTCTTGCTCTCCCCACTTGTGATTTGTTCTGGGGGCTATTTGAGTACTACCAAATCGAACTGGTCCACCTCAACTCCAATTCTGTTCTTCATATTTCCATCTTCATAACCCTCTGCAAGGCTTTCCTCGACATCCTTCCCTATTTTAATCTCTTCCGTTATTTCTACCATCTCAAGGTCCAGCCATCCAAATATCAGTCACAGGTGATAGGGGGAGCCGGGCTTCAGCTCCGGAATGAGATGAAAAAGATTTACCTCCATCTCCCCCCAAAAACCTCCTTGAAGGGTTGACATCAGGAGTGGTTTTATTGCTTGAATCCAGAGCCCTCCTTAATTCTCTATGTTGGGAATGCCCCCAAGGTGCTCGACAGTTGGTTTGCACTCCCTTCTGATGCCAACATGGTCTAGGTGTAGGTCTTGCTCGAGAAGCTGGCCTCCCAAAGAAGAAGGGGTTGACAGGAGTCTGGGTAGCACGCGCATTTCTCAACTGGAGAACCCAGCCCTTGAAGGCCCGAGTGCACCCCAGCTACGAGTACTAGGGGAAGAACGACCCTACTCGGCAGAGCACTGAGTGGGTAAACAAGGATGTGGTCACCGACAACCTGTGTCGGTATTTCTGTAGCAGCGTTTCGGACACCCTTGACCCAGAGAAGTGCCCAAAGCCATACTGCTTGAAGAGATCTCGGCCGGTAGTAAGTTGCCTGACACTAGATGTCTTCGCTTGACTATTGATGAAATTCTTGTGATGATTGATGTGATTGCAAAGTATGAAACATTGTCATATGTCTTGTTTGCAGGAAAACACCGACTTTGTCTCCCACCTCCCCCCCCCCCCCCAGCCAGCAAACTGGGGGGTCGAAGAAGTACCCAGCTAGCCCCTCAACCGACTAGCCCAGCTCTAAGAGAGCTGGGATACAACCGGTCCAGGACCCGGCCAAGAGGAAGCATGTGCCAACTAGGCCATTTGGTGGTCCAAAGATAAGGGACACCAGCGCCGCCAACTTCAACACCACCAACTGCCACAACCACAATGCCTGCCGCGACATCGACTGCCACGCCGACCACCGCACTGGCTGCAACACCAACCGCCGCACCAGCTAGTCACCTACCACCCGATGTCACGCCGACAGGCCCAGCGCTGGCTACTACGGCGTTTAGCGATAAGCCCTCTAGCTCACCACCAGCCACCTCACCCCGTGGTGCACACGGGTTGAGGTTTAAAACTTCCAAGTGGTATTCAACCTTCTGATTATCTTCAAATATCTTGAAGTTGATGCAATGTCTTGACTGTGATGCCATTTTGCAAGAAGCCCAGTGACGTGGACCCCAAAGGGCCACCGCCACCAGTCCTAGGTCCTGACACCGTCCCGGCTGAGGTTGAGGTCGAAGCCCAACAGGCTGAACCAAGAGCTGCCCCAACCCCCGAGGGAGAGATAGAGCACTCATCCACTCAACCTGCCTCACCTAGCCATGAGATAGCAGTGTCGACTGCCGAGGTAGTTCCCTCGACTGATCCCAGGCCTTCGACTCCCTCGCCGCCTTTGTCGCCATCCTCCGGATATAACTCAGATGGTGCTTCCCCAGACCTGGAGCGCCACTTCACAACCTGCTGAAGGTGTTCACCTAGATGAACCCGGACAGGAGTGTGGACATGCTACGCTGGACGGGGAAGCTGCCATCAAGGCCTCGCAACAAACCTAGGTAAGCAGTCTGACTCGGCTGAAGCAGCTATGTTGTCTTCTGTGTTGTCGTAGTAACTGATACTTGTCTTGTGTAGAAAATAACTACCAGGTCTGAGAAGTTGAGCCAGGAGTTCGCTAGGCTCACTCCTCAAATCAACCAGCTGACTCGGCTCCAACAGGAGAAGGACGAGATCCAGCGCAAGGGCAATGAGAGGGAGTACTCACTCCGGGGTGTGGTGACAGAGCTTCGGGATGAAAAGTTCAACTTCATGGGAACCATCCAAGGTAAGCTTCATTGTCTTCTGAGTAGCCCCCTGTTATATCATCCCCTTACTCATCTCTTGTATATTGTTGTTGTAGTTCATGAAACAACAATTCACAACCAGACCCAAGAACTCGACCACCTTAAGAAGGAACTTGAAGATCTTGGAAAGGCAAAAGCTAAATTGGAGACTGAGTTTGCAGGTATGCCGCTCTTCTGCTGTTATTCGCTTCCGAGTATGTGTTGGCTTGCTTTGTTGGGCCTTCTTACAGCTTGCTGTTTAGACAGACTATAAGATCAAAGTGCAGTTACAGTTCGACTCCTTTGGCGAGCAGATCCGAGTAGTTGAAGACTCCCGCAGCGCCATTGTTGATGCTACCAAATCTCTGTTAGATATTATGCAGCAAGAGGAGGCTAGCCCCAGCACTGCTACAGTTGCTCATGTACTCCAATGCCTTCAGGTAGCTCCGGCGATCTTGAAGACTTTTGCAACGGAGGACGCTACTCTAGGCGTCACGCAGGCCCTCACCATGACCAAGTCCCTCTATCCCCGAGTGGATATCGAGGCAGTCAGCGAGGGGTTTGCTAATGGCATAACTCCTGAGTAGGCATTGGAGCTGATCAACCAGGCGAACAAGACTACGAGAGCCATCGCTGAGGAGATCCTGCTGTAACTGCACAGACAAATACTCTAAGTACTCCATGCATGTATTGTTGGGCATGTAAAAAACAATGTTATGCACTTATGGTTGTACAAACTGTAAATATGTTAGTTGTTCTTCTGCTTTATAAAAATAGACCGAGTACTTGTGTTATCATAGTCGTCCTTAGACTTATCCGGTTAGTTGCATGTACTGAGCAATAGGAATTAACTTAAAAGATGTTTATTCCGTTAGAACTATACTCAGTATAACTAGCATAGTCGTTATAAGACTTCGTGACTTAGACAAAAAGCACACGGATTTGAACTAAAGCAAAGCTATGAAGATATCATGTAGCCCCAAACTCACTACTTGGTTGGAACCAATCGGCGTAGTGAGTCAGAACATAAAAACTTTATTCATATATGAACTAAACATAATGCAATGCTTAGGTATAGAAAAGACGTAGATGTTCTATATTCCATGAGTTGTCGATCAAGGATCCATCTTCACGCTTCAGTCGGTAAGCCCCCGAGCGTGTCACCTCAGTGATAATGAACGACCCTTCCCATAAGGGAGATAATTTATGCTTGTCTTTGGTGGTCTGTATTTTTCGTAATACAAGATCTCCCACCAAAAAGGTGTGGCCACGGATATTACGACTGTGATAACGATGTAAGCCTTGCAGGTATCTGGTTGACTGGATTGTAGCAATGTCCCTTCTTCCAACTGATCTAACTCGATCAGTCGGTCTTCATTGGATTTGTTTTCAGAATGGACCCGGACTCACGGAGAGCCGAACTCCAACTTGATAGGTAACATGGCCTTAGCACTATAGACCAGGAAGAAAGAGGATTGCCCTGTTGCCCGACTGACTGTGGTTCGGAGTGACCATAGAACAGATGGGAGTTCTTGCACCCATCGCCTTGCATATAGCCGTAGTCAGTCGAACACTCTGGTCTTGATACCTTGTAGGACCATGCCGTTTGCGCGCTCCACCTGCCCATTGCTTCGTGAATGTGCCACAGAAGCATAACAGATCTTGATGTCGAATTCATCACAGAAATCCTTGAAAATGTCGCTCGTGAATTGAGTGTTGTTGTCTATAATTATGCGGTTGGGGACTCCAACCGGTATATGATACTCATGATGAAGTCCTTTGCCCTGGCTGCAGTGATCGTATCAACAGGTTTGGCCTCAATCCATTTTGTGCACCTGTCCACAGCGACGAACAGATGTGTAAATCCTCATGGCGCCTTTTTAAATGGCTCGACCATGTCAAGCCCCCAGACTGCAAATGGCCAAGATATTGGGATAGTCTGCAACTCTTGAGTCGGGAGATATGTTTGCCGAGCGAAAAATTGGCACCCCTCGCATGTCCGAACAATGTGCTTGGCATCGATAACCATAGTCGGCCAGAAGAATCCTTGTTTGTAAGCCTTTCTGACTAACGTTCTTGATACAGCATGATTGCCACGTATGCCCAAGTGGATCGATTGTAGGATCTGCTTGCCCTCCTCAGATGTGACGTAGCACATGAGAACTCCGGATGCACTTCAACGATATAGGTCTTCTCCGACTACAATAAAGCTCTTGCTCCAGTGTTTGACTTGGTCAGCTTCATTGCGATCTTCAGGGAGCTGGTCTTCCAGTAGGAATCGGATAATTGGAGCCTGTCAGTCTTGAGAGACAATGAGCACCTCCATTGGTTCTGGGTTTGGCTCAGCCCTCGACTACATGTGTTCAAGCTTTTTCTTGATTGATGGTTCCAGTAAATGCTCGACAAAAACACCAGTTGGAACCACTTGAAGCTTGGATCCCATGTTGGCTAACTCGTCTGTGGCTTCATTGTATGGGTGCAAAACGTGTGTGATTTTCAGTCCATCGAACTTGTTCTCCAACTTCCACACTTTCTGACAGTATGCAGTCATGTTATCATCCAAGCACGTCCAGTCTTTAATGACTTGATTCACCACGAGTTAGGAATCCCCGTGAACCACCAACCATCGGATACCGAGCGATTCGGTGATACGGAGCCCATGGATGGGTTCTTCGTACTCGGCGATGTTCTGAGATGCTGGAAAATAAATCTGAAGGACATATCTGAGTTTTTCTCCGTTGGGTGATGTCAGCATGACTCTTGCCCCTACTCCGCCGATTCGTAGAGAACCGTCGAAGTACATTGTCCAGTACTTAAGTTTGTCCGCAGGTGTAGCCAACTGAACTTCTGTCCACTCGGCTATGAAGTCATCGAGTGCTTGAGATTTGATTGCTGTCTGTAGTTGGAAAGTAATGTTAAACGCCATCAACTCGAGTGCCCATTTAGCGATTTTGCCCGTGGCCTCGTGATTGTGTAGAACATCTCCGAGCGGGAACGACATGATGATTATAACCGGGTGCGATTGGAAATAGTGCACCAGCTTTTGGATAGTGATGAGTAAACTGTATAACAACTTCTAGATTTGAGGATAGCGCATCTTGGATTCACCTAGGACCTCGCTGACGAAGTAGACTGGTCGTTGTACCTTCTAGATGTGACCTGGCTCTTCACGCTCTACGACCAATACCGTGCTAACCACCAGGGTAGTTGTCGCAAGGTATAGCATAAGTGGCTCTTGGGGCATAGCTGATACCAGCACAGTTGCTGATGT
The DNA here is from genome assembly GCA_003991445.1 of Oryza meyeriana var. granulata. Lineage (NCBI taxonomy): Eukaryota > Viridiplantae > Streptophyta > Magnoliopsida > Poales > Poaceae > Oryza > Oryza meyeriana. The sequence continues at coordinate 89,284 of RYFJ01001536.1, forward strand.
GAGAAACTTCTTAAAGTCTTCAAAGGCTTGTTGGGCTTTAGGCGTTCACTAGAAATTGTCAACTTTCTTCAAGAGCTTGAAAAAAGGCATTCCCCATTCACCCAGTCGAGAAATGGCTGAGTGCTGCCATGCAGTCGGTTAACGTTTGTACATCCTTCTGGCAAGTCGGGGGAGCCATGTTCATGATTGCATTGATCATCTCTGGGTTTGCCTCTATGCCACGATGTGAAACGATGAAATCGAGTAGTTTTCCCGAAGGTACTCCGAAGACACACTTTTCTGCGTTCAGCTTCATCTTGAATTGTTGAAGACTTTGGAAAGTGTCTTCTAAGTCAGCAATGAAATCGCCTTTGAACTTGGTCTTGATCACCACGTTATCGACATATACCTCCACGTTGTGCCTGAGTTGAGTATGAAGACACCAGTGAATAGCACGTTGATAGGTTGCACAAGTGTTTTTCAACCCAAATGGCATAGTGATATAGCAGTATGCACCAAATGGCATGATGAAAGAAGTCTTCAGGCAGTCCTTCTCCTTTAGGCTGATCTGATGGTATCCTAGATAGTAGCCAAGAAAACTGAGTAGCTCGCATCCCGCAGTAGAATCGACTACCTAATCTATCCTAAGTAAGACCAAATGGATCTTTGGGACACACCTTGTTTAAGTCAGTGTAATCGACGTATATGCATCATTTACCGTTCTTCTTTCAGACCAAGATTGGGTTTGCTAGCCAATCTAAGTGATAGACCTTCTTGATGAACCCGGCTACTAGGAGCTTGGCTATCTCCCCGCGGATAGCATCCTTGCAGTCTTGTCCAACTCGTCGTAGTTGTTGCTTGACCAGTTTGGCATCCGGTTTGCTAGTGAGGGAATGCTCGATCACCTCCCTTGGTACCTGTGGGTGCCATGGGCCCTGGGTACCTCATGACAAGCATATGGGCCACTCGGACAGTGGATGGGCCTAGCCTTGTAATTAGAGATATGGTAACCCTCGGCAGACCTTGCCTTGTACAATAAGGAATATACAGTCCTAGCTGGGTTGATTATATCTCTAAGGGGAGATCTCCTAGTCGTAATCCGATGGGGACTCCTACCTTGTAACCCTGTCCCCCAGTATATAAGGGGAGGAAGGGCGCCCCATGAGGGCAGGTGCACACAAGTTCATCAGAACCACCACCGTATATCCTCAAAGGAATACATATAAACTGGACGTAGGGTATTACCTCACATTGAGGGCCTGAACCAGTATAAAATCTCTCTGTGTTCCTTTGCAATCCACCGAGTTTACATCCGCCGACTAGCCCCATATATTTATTGCCGGTGTAAAACATCGATAGTTGGCGTGCCAGGTAGGGGCTTCGGCGCGATCTACATCTACAAGCTCGATGGATCCAGCAACCGGAGTCGACGGCGGCAACCTCTCCCCCGGAGATACAATTGCATTCAGAAGCCTCGACTTTGCCGCCGACCAGATCGGCAATCTCACCTTGGCCGACACGGACCCGATCCAACCGGCCAAGGAACCAGCCGACTCCGCGCCAGTTGGCCTACACGATGCTGCAGCAATCTCTCACGACATGCTGCAGTGATCTCCTATACGCCCGAGCCCAGGGACAACTCTTCCTTTCAGTGTTCGACTCGGACTCGGTTTCGAGCCGGCCGAGATCGGGCCGAGAAGGGAAGGGATCGTCAATTTTCCGTTCGGACTCGGAGACACCGCGGATATCTACAATCTACATCCGACGCGGCAAACCCGATCCCCTGGAGTTCGACTCGGATACGGCCCCGAGCCGCTCGAGATCGGATCTAGGGAGGTCGGAGTTACACTCATCCCCATCAACCATCCCGACTTCGACTCGAAGTCGGACTCCGACTTCCAGTCGGACTACGACTCTAAGTCGGACAGCAGCTCGGCAAGCTTCTCTCCGCCACGAGAAATCTTCATGGCATCCAAAGGCTCTACTCCTACTCAGGAATCACGCCGACTACGCGAACAGCAAGAGGAGGAGGCCCGCCGACTGCGAGAACAACAAGAGGAAGAAGCAAGACGCCTGCACGCCCGCAACGACGATCTGCGCAGAGCCGGGCGGACTGCTCAGCAACAAGTCCTCCAAACCCGAGTCGACGACCACGACGTCTTCGTCACACCCCAACAGAACATCGTGGCCGCTGCAACTCTACTGGATACACTCCAGTTCGGACCTGATCACCAGGCCACCCCGACGATCGCAAGGATAAAAGCCATGCTTACAGCTGCTGCATGTCAACAACACCAACAGTCGGGTGATACCCTCATACCGACCAACCGGTCGATTTCCCCAACGGCAGTCTCATCCGCTTCAAAGCGACGCCAAGCAGCCGGCTCTAGTCGGCAGCACTCGGAGTCACACCAAACGTCACTCGGCAACCCCAACGACGACCGGCGGCTCCGAGGCCAACCACGGCGGGACCTTCAGCAAAACGTCAGCGCTTGGCGCCGCGAACGAGAGGAGGATGAGCAACGCCAACTGGAAGACGAGAACGAGCGCTTTGGCCTCCACCACGAGTGGTCTCGCCGCCATATTCGGAGTCGGAACCCTCATGACGATGAAGGCATACCAGCCTTCACCCAGGAGCTACAACAGGCCGACTGGCCGTCGAGTTTCAAGCCTACAGGCATCGAAAAATACGACGGCAAGACCGATCCCGAGTCCTGGCTCACAGCATACACTCTGACAATCCAAGCTGCCGGAGGTAACCACAAAGTCATGGCTAACTACCTCCTAGTTGCTCTAGCCGACTCAGCGAGGACATGGCTAACAGGACTTCCCAAGCAATCAATCGGCTCTTGGGGAGAACTCCGGGAACGTTTCATCACCAACTTCTAGGGAACATACGAGAGGCCATCTTCCGAGTACGACCTATATCAGTTGCGTCAAAGGAAGAACGAGTCTCTTCGTGACTTCATCAAGAGGTTTTCTGAGAAGAGGAACTCAATCTCGAAGATCAAGGACGAGGTCGTCATCGCCGCCTTTCGAAAAGGAGTCAAAGACATCTCGTTCATCGACAAATTCACGCGGAAGCCTCCCAACTCTGTCAAGGCCCTATTCGACATGGCAAATAAGTACGCCGACTCAGCCCACGCTGTTGCTGAGGCTCTCGAAGACAAAAAGGCATCCTGACAAAAGAAGCGGGAGGGCACCAACGACACGGTCCCAACTAAAGCTGGGAATCGCAAACGCAAGTTAGACGGCTTCATTGTGACAGTCGGTCACAATCGTCTTCGACTTTCAACAACTGAAGATTATCAGAACAACAAGTGACATGCTCGGGGGCTCACAAGCTCAAACGCAAGGATGGCATCCCCACTCCGAAATACCGAACAGCCCAGCTCCGGATACGCGTGACAGGAACTCAGGGTTGCGAGCCTATCTCCTATGCTCGGGGGCTGGACAAGTCTGCCAAAATACACTCGGGATGCTCCATGAGGGCTACTTACTGAGTACTTGCGCTAGTCGGGACGTCATCTTCCTTGGCTACGCTCCATGTGAGCTGACAACCGACTTCCGGCACTAGTCGGGGGTCGTATATCACTCGGCTGGGTGAGGTACGCCCCATGAGGGTCGCTAGCCGAAACCTATGCTAATGCAAGGTTTGGGTACCTCGCTTGGCTATAACTCTGTTGGGTAGGGTATGTCCCATGAGGGTCGCTAGCCGAATCCTATGCTAATGCAAGGTTCGGGTACCCTGCTCGGCTCTTCTGAAGTCAGAGAAGACTTACATCGTCAAAGCGCATCCGGAGTTCTCATGCACCGCGTCACACCTGAGGAGGTGTCGATGTTTTACACCGGCAATAAATATATGGGGCTAGTCGGCGGATGTAAACTCGGTGGATTGCAAAGGAACACAGGGAGATTTTATACTGGTTCAGGCCCTCGATGTGAGGTAATACCCTACGTCCAGTTGTGGTGTTATTCCTTTGAGGATATACGGTGGTGGTTCTGATGAACTTGTGTGCACCTCTGAGCTTATGAGTGCTCTTCTCGTGATTGCCCTCAGGGGGCGCCCTGCCTCCCCTTATATACTGGGGGACCGGGTTACAAGGTAGGAGTCCCCATCGGATTATGACTAGGAGATCTCCCCTTAGAGATATAACGCACCCGACTAGGACTGTATATTCCTTTCCATACAAGGCGAAGTCTGCCGAATTTAGCTATATCTCTAATTACAAGGCTAGGCCCATCCTCTATCCGAGTGGCCCATATGCTTGTCATGAGGTACCCGGGGCCCATGGCACCCACAGTAGCCCCCGAGACCTTCATAGTTGAGTCACAGCTGATGCCGAGTGCTCATCCTCCACGGTGAAGTCTTCCCAAGTGCATTGCTCTCGAGTACTCTTTGTCTGAGTGCTGCTTCTCCCGAGTCCTGCTTCATGTCAGCTGGCAGCGAGGCTATGAAGGGCTCGATGTAGATGTTGGAATAGTGTGCGCCGAATAGGCGCACCTATTAGGTGTAGCCCCCGACTTTGTGCTTAATTGTGAAAACAATTAAACATGAAGTCAAAGATCTTTAACCTTGTAGTCTTTCCCGAGTAGATTACTACTGGTACATGAGACTCTTCAGTATCATGTCAACCGGAATATGATTTATAGTCTTGCCGAGTAGGGAACTACTCGTATATAGGACTCTTCGACTTCATGTCAGTCGGAATGTGTGTTTATAGTCTTGCTGAGTAGGATGCTACTCGTATATGGGACTCTTCAGCGTCATGTCAGCTGGAAAGGGGGTGTTTATAGTCTTTCCCGAGTAGTATACTACTCGAAAATTAGACTCGTCGGCATCATGTCAGCCGGAAAAGGTGTTTATAGTCTTTCCCGAGTGGCGTCCCATTCGGAAGTTAGACTCTTCCGCATCATGTCAGCGGGAATGAGAATTTTATAGTCTCTCCCGAGTAGTGCACTACTCGAAAGTTAGACTCTTCAGCGTCATGTCGGCTGGAGTAATGTTGCTCATGGCAACTGGTGGCCGCGCATGTAGGCCGAGTACCACTGTATGAAAAATAAATCCATTACGTGGTTAGGTGTACTCGAGAGAGATACCTGCATCTCCAATTTCAATGAAGACCAGCTTGTGATCCTTGTAAGGATGTATCCTCGAGACCTGGCGGATAAGATAGATACCCAAACATATATGTTTAGCAATAAGGCTCTCATGAAGCATATCTGTTTACCTCATCGGCTCCTGTTGGTAGCACCAGCGCTATAATTTCAACTCAGCCTGCGGGCGGCCCACATGGAGCATGCTACTGTAGGAACTCATATCTTGGTGGCTGCTACCAAATAAGCCGGCCTGAGCCGACCTATCCAGCATAGCTCTAGGGAAGTATCATCCATCGCATGTCAGGATGAGTTTTTTGGTGTTGGTAACCGCAATCAGCCAGAGAAATCCTTATTCGCAAGCCTTTCCGACTTACGTTCTGGATGCAAACTGGTTGCCACATGTACCCGAGTAGGTATGTTGCAGGATCTGCTTGCCCTCCTCAGGTGTGACGCAGTGCATGAGAACTCCGGATGCGCTTTGACGATGTAAGTCTTCTCTGACTTGGGAAAAGCCGAATAAGGTACCCGAACCTTGCATTAGCAGAGGGTTCGGCTGGCGACCCTCATGGGGCGTACCCTATCCAACAGAGTTATAGCCAAGCTAGGCACCCGAATCTTGCATTAGCATAGGATTCGGCTGGCGACCCTCATGGGGCGTACCCAACCTGACAGAGTTGTGGCCAAATAAGGTACCCGAACCTAGCATTAGCGTAGGATTCGGCTGGCGACCCTCATGGGGCGTACCCTACTTAGCCGAGTGGTACACAGCCCCGACTGGCGCCGGGGGCCGATTGTTAGCTCGCATGGAGCGTAGTCGGGGAAGATGACGTCTCGACTGGCGCAAGTACTCGGTAAGTAGCCCTCATGGAGCATCCCGAGTGTATTTTGGCAGACTTGTCCAGCCCCCGAGCATAGGAGATAGGCTCGTAGCCCTAAGTTCCTGTCACGCGTATCCGGAGCTAGGCCTGCAATATAAAAATATCGGATGAGTAGCATCTGATGATGGAAATAATCACCCGAATAAAATGTATTTTACAATATATGTAAATACGTGTTCTTCCTCTTTTTGATATTAATTTCCTCGAGTAGTTGACCCCTTACGTTTAAGCACTCTGCCCGACTAGTCATAGCCCCCTAGCGTCGGGAGTTGGCTCATGGCTCTTTCCCAGGCACGCGTTTTGGGTGACTTGAGTTCGTCTTACATGGAGTAGAGTTTCACGGATCGGGCTTTATGCTACTCGAGTACTTTTGTAATCATTTAAGAGCAAAAACGGAGAAAAAAGTAAATGTGCAGCTTGTACACCTATTAGGTGTAAGCGGCTGCGGCATCAGCAAGGCCGTGTGAGGAGATGTTTATCAGAAAGCGACTTAGCTGTTCGGTATTTGGGAGTGGGGATGCCATCCTTGTGTTCGGGCTTGTGAGCCCCCGAGCATGTCACTTGTTGCTCTGATAATCCTCAGTTGTTGAAGGTCGAAGACGGTTGTGACCGACTGCCACAAAAGAGCCGTCTGACTTGCGTTTGATTCCCAGCTTTAGTCGAGACCGCGTCGTCGGTGTCGTCCCACTTCTTCTATCAGGGTGACTTGTTGTCGTCGAGGGCCTCGGCAACAGTGTGGGCCGAGTCGGCGTACTTGTTTGCCATGTCGAATAGGGCCTTGACAGAGTTGGGAGGCTTTCGCGTGAATTTGTCGATGAACGAGGTGTCTTTGACTCCTTTTCGAAAGGCGGCGATGACGACCTCGTCCTTGATCTTCGGGATTGAGTTCCTCTTCTCAGAAAACCTTTTGATGAAGTCACGAAGAGACTCGTTCTTCCTTTGGTGCAACTGATATAGGTCGTACTCGGAAGATGGCCTCTCGTATGTTCCCTGGAAGTTGGTGATGAATCGTTCCCGGAGTTCTCCCTAAGAGCCGATTGATTGCTTGGGAAGTCCTGTTAGCCATGTCCTCACTGAGTCGGCTAGAGCGACTGGGAGGTAGTTAGCCATGACTTTGTGATTTCCCCCAGCTGCTCGGATCGCCAGAGTGTAGACCGTGAGCCAGGACTCGGGATTGGTCTTGCCATCGTATTTGTCGATGCCTGTAGGCTTGAAACTCGACGGCCAATCGACCTGTTGTAGCTCCTGGGTGAAGGCCGGTATGCCTTCATCTTCATGAGGACTCTGACCCCGACTACGGCGGCGAAACCGCTCGTGGTGGAGGCCGAAGTGCTCGTTCTCGTCTTCCAGTTGGCGTTGCTCGTCTTCTTCTCATTCGCGGCGTCGAGCATTGGTGTCCCGCCGAAGATCACGTCATAGTTGGCCTCGGAGATCCCGGTTGTCCCGACGGTCACTTCGACGTTGCCGGTTGTTGTTTGGGTTGCCGAGTGACGTTTGGCGTGACTCCGTGTGCAGCCGACTAAAGCCGGCCACTCGACGTCGCTTTGAGGTGGATGAGACTGCCGCTGGGGAAGCTGAGCGGTTGGTCAGTATGAGGGTATCTCCCGACTGTTGGTGCTGCTGACATGCAGCAGCGGTAAGCATGGCTTTTATCCTTGCGATCGTCGGGGTGGCCTGGTGATCAGGCCCAAGTTGGACCGTGTCCAGTAGGGTTGCGGCGGCCACGATGTTCTGTTGTGGCGTGACGAAGACGTCGTGGTTGCCAACTTTTGTTTGGAGGGATTGTTGCTGAGCGGTTCGCCCAGCCCTGCGTAGGCCGTCGTTGCGGGCGTGCAGGCGTCTTGTTTCTTCCTCCTGTTGTTCTCGCAGACGGCAGGCCTCCTCCTCTTGTTGTTCGTGTAGTCGGCGTGATTCCTGAGTAGGAGTAGAGCCTTTGGATGCCATGAAGATTTCTCGTGGCGGGAAGAAGCTTGCCGAACTGCTGTCTGACTTAGAGTCGGAATCCGACTGGGAGTCGTAGTCCGACTGAGAGTCGTAGTCGGAATAGTCGATGGGGGTGATTACAACTCCGACCTCCCTAGATCCGATCTCGAGCGGCTCGGGGCCGTATCCGAGTCGAACTCTAGAGGATCGAGTTTGCCGCGTCGGATGTAGATTGTAGATATCCGCGGCGTCGCCGAGTCCGAACGGGAAGTTGACGATCTCTTCCCTTCTCGGCCCAATCTCGGCCGGCTCAGAACCGAGTCCGAGTCGAACACTGAAAGGAAGAGTTGTCCCTGGACTCGAGCGTATCGGAGATCGCCGCAGCATGTCGTCGAAGATTGCCGCAGCGTCGTGTGGGCCGACTGGCGCGGAGTCAGCTGGTTCCTCGGCCGGTTGGATCGGGTCCGTGTCGGCCTGGGTGAGATTGCCGATCTGGTCGGCGACGAAGTCGAGGCTTCTGAATGCGATTGTATCTCCGGGGGAGAGTTTGCCGCCGACGACTTCGGTTGCTGGATCCATCGAGCTTGTAGATGTAGATCGCGCCGAAGCCCCTACCTGGCGCGCCAACTGTCGATGTTTTACACCGGCAATAAATATATGGGGCTAGTCGGCGGATGTAAACTCGGTGGATTGCAAAGGAACACAGAGGGATTTTATACTGGTTCAGGCCCTCAATGTGAGGTAATACCCTACGTCCAGTTTGTATGTATTCCTTTGAGGATATACGGTGGTGGTTCTGATGAACTTGTGTGCACCTATGAGCTTATGAGTGCTCTTCTCGTGCTTGCCCTCAGGGGGCGCCCTGCCTCCCCTTATATACTGGGGGACCGGGTTACAAGGTAGGAGTCCCCATCGGATTATGACTAGGAGATCTCCCCTTAGAGATATAACGCACCCGACTAGGACTGTATATTCCTTTCCATACAAGGCGAAGTCTGCCGAATTTAGCTATATCTCTAATTACAAGGCCAGGCCCATCCTCTATCCAAGTGGCCCATATGCTTGTCATGAGGTACCCGGGGCCCATGGCACCCACAGGAGGGCAAGCAGATCCTGCGACATACCTGCTCGGGCACCTGTGGCAACCAGGCTGCATCCAGAATATAAGTCGGAAAGGCTTGCGAGTAAGGATTTCTCTGGCTGATTGCGGGTATCGACACCAAAAAACTCATCCTGACAGGCGATGGATGATGCTTCTATAGAGCTATGCCGGATAGGTCGGCTCAGGCCGGCTTATTTGGTAGCAGCCACCAAGATATGAGTTCCTACAGTAGCATGCTCCATGTGGGCCGCCCACAGGCTGAGTTGAAATTATAGCGCTGGTGCTACCCACAAGAACCGATGAGGTAAACAGATATGCTTCATGAAAGCCTTATTGCTAAACATATATGTTTGGGTATTTGTTTTATCCACCAGGTCTCGAGGATATATCCTTACAAGGATCACAAGCTGGTCTTCATTAAAATTGGGGATGCAGGTATCTTTCTCGGGTACACCTGACCACGCCGTGGATTTATTTTCATAAAGTGGTGCTCGGCCTACATGCTTGGCCACCAGTTGCCATGAGCAACGTTATTCCAGCCGACATGACGCTGAAGAGTCTAACTTTCGAGTAGTGCACTACTCGGGAGAGACTATAAATTTCTCATTCCCACTGACATGATACGGAGGAGTCTAACTTCCGGGTGGGACGCCACTTGGCAAAGACTATAAACACCCCCTTTCCAGCTGACATGACGCTGAAGAGTCCCATATACGAGTAGCATTCTACTCGGCAAGACTATAAACACACATTCCGACTGACATGAAGTCGAAGAGTCCTATATACGAGTAGTATCCTACTCGGCAAGACTATAAATCATATTCCGGTTGACATGATACCGGAGAGTCTCATATACCAGTAGTATACTACTCGGGAAAGACTACCAGGTTAAAGATCTTTGACTTTATGATTAATTGTCTTCACAATTAAGCACAAAGTCGGGGGCTACACCTAATAGGTGCGCCTATTCGGCGCACACTATTCATACATCTACACGAAGCCCTTCATAGCCTCGTTGCCAGCTGACATGAAGCAGGACTCGGGAAGAAGACACACTCGGACAAAGAGTACTCAGGAGCAACGCACTCGGGCGATCTTCACCGTGGAGGACGAGCACTCGGCATCAGCTGTGACTCAACTATGAAGGTCTCGGGGGCTACTGTGGGTGCCATGGGCCCTGGGTACCTCATGACAAGCATATGGGCCACTCGGACAGAGGATGGGCCTAGCCTTGTAATTAGAGATATGGTAACCCTCGGCAGACCTTGCCTTGTACAATAAGGAATATACAGTCCTAGCCGGGTTGATTATATCTCTAAGGGGAGATCTCCTAGTCGTAATCCGATGGGGACTCCTACCTTGTAACCCTATCCCCCAGTATATAAGGGGAGGAAGGGCGCCCCATGAGGGCAGGTGCACACAAGTTCATCAGAACCACCACCGTATATCCTCAAAGGAATACATATAAACTGGACGTAGGGTATTACCTCACATTGAGGGCCTGAACCAGTATAAAATCTCTCTGTGTTCCTTTGCAATCCACCGAGTTTACATCCGCCGACTAGCCCCATATATTTATTGCCGGTGTAAAACATCGACAGTACCCTAGGCATGTCAGAAGGCTTCCAAGAAAATATTTCCCTATTCGCTTGAAGGAAGGTGACGGGCTTGTCTTCCTATTTGGGTCGAGTCTAGTCCTGACAAGCACTGTCTTGGTGGGGTCGAAAGGGTCCAAGGGATCTTCTTCATTTCTGACTCCGCTAAAATTCCCGACTTGGCCGTCTTTTTTGCTGGGACTTCCTCGTGCTACACTGAAGTTGTTGCCGCTAGTCGAATGTTGCCGCGCCTGACTAAGGCCTCCTGAGACTGTGCCAACTCGCAGCTCTCCTTATCGCAGGTGAAGACTTGCTTGACATCGCTGCATAGGGAAAGTACTCTTGCTGGTCCTGACATCTTCAGCATCGTGTAGCTATAGTCGGGGATTGCCATTAACATGGCGAGTGCCAGCTGCTTGAGTATGGCATGGTAGGCTGCCTCAAAATCTATGACCTCAAAACAGATGTTTCCGTGCAGAAATTATCCCGTGTGCCAAAGATGACCGGTAGAGTGATCTGGCAAAGTGGCGTTGAAGAGAGGCCATGGATTACCCTGTGGAACGGAGTTGTACTCGGCTGTAACTCGAAACGAGGAATTTTCCTTTCATCGAGTGTCTTGGCGAAAAGAATGTTGAGAGCACTCCCGCCATCAATCAGAACCTTCGTCAACTTGACGTTCTTGATAACTGGATCTAGGACAAGTGGATAACGTCCTGGGTGTGTCGCTTGGTCGGGGTGATCCGTGCGGTCAAACATGATTAAGACCTCGGACCACCGTAGGGTATCGGCCAAAACCGAGTTGACTTCTCGTGCGGTCAGCTTCTGCTTCCGCTTGGATTCATACGCCGATGGCCCTTTGAATATATGGTTGAGCATGGGGGTCTTGATAATCACCAGCTGGGCCCGAGTCCGGCTTGTCCTTGTCTTGGGGTTCACTGGATGTAGACATTTGCTCGGTGACAAACTTCTTCAGCATGAAATAATTTTTGGCCACGTGCTTCCCCTTTGGATGGAAAGGACAATGTCCATTCATGACTTTCTGGTAGTCGTCTGCCTTGGTAGCTCATGGCCGGTTGCAGTCGATTGTGGCCACGATGTTTACCGACTTGCGCTTGCGGTTCCCAGGCTTGGATGGGGCCATGTCATCCGTCTCGCGTCGTTCCTTCTGTCGGGGCTTGTCGTTGAGTGCCTTAGCCACTGCGTCAGCTGAATCAGCATACTTGTTGGCCATCTTGAAGAGGGCTTTGACGGAGTTGGGTAGCTTTCGAGTGAATTTTGAAATAAATGCTATGTCTCTGACTCCCTTGCAGAAGGCAGCAATGACCACTTCGTCATTTATCTTGGGGATGGAATTTCTTTTCTCGCAAAAGTGCTTGATGAAGTCCCAGAGAGACTTGTTTTTCCTCTGGTGACACTGGTATAGATCGTACTCGAACAGCGGCCTTTCATATGTGCCCTAGAAATTGGACACGAAGCGCTCATGGAGTTCCCTAAAGAGCCAATAGACCCTCTGGGAAGTCCCGTTAACCATGTTCGCGTTGAGTCAGCTAGGGCGACTGGGTGATAGTTTGCCATCGCCTTGTGGTCCCCTCTGGCTGCTCGGATTGGTAGGGTGTATACTGTCAGCCGGGACTCTGGGTTGGTTTTGCCATCATACTTGTTGATCCTAGTCAACTAGGCGTAGCTCACATGTGAAGGCTGGAACTCCTTCATCCGAGTGGGGGCTCCAGCTCCGACAGTGACGGCGAAAACGCTCATGTTCATCTTCCAGTTGGTGACGTTCGTCCTCCTCGCATTCACGGCGGCGAGCGTTAAGGTCTTGACAAAAATCACGACGTAGTCGATTCTGGGCGTCACAGTTATCCCGGTGCTCATCTTGTTGATATCGTCGGTGATCTTCTCCCGGTGCTCATCTTGTTGATATCGTCGGTGATCATCGTTGTGGCCTTGTGATCTACGATTGGACTCCGAGTGGCGGCGGTTGAACCCTCTCGCTCGGCGACGCACCGCGGTTGATGATATTGCAGCGTCAGAAGAAGTCTTGTTGGAGGGGATCTGTGGAGGCCATGGGCCCCGGGTGCCTCACGACAAGCATATGGGCCACTCAGACAGAGAATGAGCCTAGCCTTGTAATTAGAGATATAGTAGCACCCGGCAGACTTTGCCTTGTACGATAAGGAATATACAGTCCTAGTCGGGTAAATTGTATCTCTAAGAGGAGATCCCTTGGCCGTATCTGGCTGGGATTCTTACCTTGTACCCCTGTCCCCCAGTATATAAGGGGAGGCAGGGCGCCTCATGAGGGCAAACCAACAAAATCCTCAAAGGAATAACACCACAACTGGACGTAGGGTATTACCTCACATCGAGGGCCTGAACCAGTATAAAATCTCCCTGTGTTCCTTTGCAATCCACCGAGTTTCCATCCATTGGGTAGCCCCATATTCATATTGCCAGTGTAAAACATTGACAGTTGGTGCGTCAGGTAGGGGCTTTGGCGAAATCTGTATCTACAAGCTCGATGGATCCAACAACAGGAGTCAACGGCAACAAATTCTCTCCCGGAGATACAATCTCATTCGGAAGCCTCGACTTCGTCGCCGACAAGTTCGGCAACCTCACCTTGGCCGACGTAGATCCAATCCAACCGGCCGAGGAACCAGCTGACTCCGCGCTAGTTGGTCCACAAGAGGCTGCAGCCACCCTCGTCGATGTGCTGCGGCAATCTGCCACCTGTCCGGGTCTTGGGACAACTCTCTCTTTCGACGTCCGACTCGCTCTCGGCCTTGAGCCGGCCCGGGTCGGGCTAAGAGGGGGAGAGATCGTCAACTTCCCTCGCAGACTCGGCGACGCCACGGATTTACATCTCATGCAGCAGACCTGATCCCCTGCAATTCAGTTTGGACATGGCCTAGAGCTGCTCCAGATTGGATCTAGGGAGGTTAGAGTCGTCCTTACTCCGATCAGTTACTCGGATTCCGACTCTAAGTCGGACAGCGGTTCAAACACCAGTTCAGACACCAGTTTGGCGAGTTTCCTTTTGCCTCGCGACATCTTCATGGCTTCAACCCCTCCATCGGAGGTGCACCGAGTACAAGAGGAGGCACGCCGACTACGGCAACAGGAGGAGGCCAACCGCGAGGCTCGCAACGATGAGCTACGCAAGGCTGGGCGGACCGCTTAGCAACAGATCCTCCAGACTAGAGTCGGTGACCACGACGTCTTCGTCACACCTCAACAGAACGTTGTGGCCGCTGCAACCTTGCTGGACACACTCCAGCTCGGGCCTGATCACCAGGCCACCTCGACGATAGCCAAGATCAAGGTGATGATTATAGCTGCTGCCTGTCAGTAGCACCAGTAGTCAGGCGAAACACTTATACCAACCAGTCGGTCGAGTTCTCCAGCGGCAATCTCGTCCGCATCAGCGCGACGCCGGGCGGCCGGCTCAAGTCAACCACATGAGGAGTCACGGCAAACATCACTCGGCAACACCAACAATCGGCGGTGCCACTAGAACGATCGCCAGTTCAACCAAGACCTCCGAGTTCGTTTACAACGCGACCTCCGACAAGACATTAATGCCCGACGCTGTCAACGCGAAGAGGACGAGCGTCGCCGACTAGAGGATGAGCATGAGCGTTGCGGCCTCCACCACAAGCAATTCAACCGCCACGATCGGAGCCGGAGCCCTCACGAAGATGAAAGCGTTCTAGCTTTCACCCAGGAGCTACAGGATGTCGACTGGCCGTCGGGCTTCAAGCCTACGGGGATCGAAAAATACGACGGCAAAACTAACCCCGAGTCCTGGCTCACCGTATATACTCTGGCGATCCGAGCTGCTGGAGGTGACCACAAAGCCATGGCTAACTACCTCCCGGTCGTGCTGGCCAACTCAGTAAGGACATGGCTAACAGGACTCTCGAGGCGGTCAATCGACTCCTGGGGAGAACTCAGGGAGCGGTTCATCGCTAACTTCCAAGGGACCTATGAGAGACCGTCTTCCGAGCACGATCTATATCAGCTACACCAGAGGAAGAACGAGTCTCTATGCGAATTCATCAAAAGGTTCTCTGAGAAGTGCAATCAGATCCCAATGAACAAGGAGGAGGTCGTCATCGCCGCCATCCGCAAGGGAGTAAAGGATGCCCCGTTCATCGCGAAATTCACTCGGAAGCCTCCAGCCATTGTCAGGGCTCTCTTCAATATGGCAAATAAATACTCCGACTCGGCCGAGGCGGTCGCAGAGGCCCTCGATGAGAAGAAAGAGTCCCAGCAAAAAGACGAAAAGGCAAAAGCTGACAACGAGCCATCACAGAACAAGTCTGGCAGCCGCAAGCGGAAGTCAGACAACGAGGTGGCCAACGTGGAGCGCACTCGGACATGGCCCCCAAGGAACAACGAATACCAGAAGGTTATGAACGGGTCTTGCCCCTTTCATCCCATGGGCAAGCACGCGGCCAAGGATTGCTTCATGCTCAAGAAGTTTGCCTCCGAGCAGACTTCATCGTCTGGTGCCGACAAGGACAAAGACAGGCCAGACTCGGGCCCGACTGACGATTTTCAAGATCCCCAGGCCGAGCTCAATCACATCTTCAGAGGGCCATTCGCATACAAGTCCAAGTGGAAGCAGAAGATAACATCACATGACGTCAACGCGGTCTCTACAGCAGACGCCCCCCAATATTTGCGTTGGTCAGAAACACCCATCACATTCAACCGTGCAGATCACCCCGATCGGGTCTCACACCCGAGACGCTACCCACTCGTCCTGGACCCGGTCGTCAAAAATATCAAGTTGAAAAAGGCTCTTATAGATGGAGGCAGCGTGCTCAATATCCTCTTCGCCAAGACCCTGGATGAGATGAAGATCCCTTGTTCAGAGCTGCGGCTGAGTACGGCGCCCTTCCACGGGATAATTCCCGGCTTATCTTCAACACCCCTCGGGCAGATAACCTTGCCAGTCACCTTCGGCACGCGAGATAACTTCCACACAGAAAACATCTGCTCCGAGATCGTTGACTTCGAGACAGCATACCACGCGATACTCGGATGACCGGCGCTCGCCAAATTCATGGCGATACTGCACTACACCTACATGGTGCTCAAGATGCCAGGGCCAGCAGGAGACCTCTCCCTCCGCAGTTGTCGGAGGATGAAACCTCGACGGCGGGAGGTCTGGGGACCCCCCTTTGAGATTCGGCCAGGGGAGTAGTTCTCAGGCGAAGCCGGCGTCAGCGTGTAACAGCAAAGCGATGGATGAAGGGTTCGGACCGTCCGAACAGGGGTCGGACCGTCCAAACCAAGAGGATCGCGCGGGGCCCGAGCTGGAGACAGAAGGGTCCGGACCGTCCGAAACGGGTCCGGACTGTCCGAACGGGGAAGATCGCGCGGGGAAGATGATGAACAGCACGCACAAGGGAGACACGAGGATTATACAGGTTCGGGCCGCCGGAGCGTAATACCCTACTCCTGTGTGTATGCTATGTGGAGGTGAATATGGTTTGAGTGTTACAGGGTGTTCCCGGCGAGCTCAGGAGCTTGGAGCCGAGGAAGAACCATGGCGAGAGTTGGCGATCGAGGACGGGTTCTAGCCAGAGAGTGGTTGCTAATGCCGAAGCTTGCTCTGCCCCTTCTCTCGTCGGCTGGGATCCTCCTTTATAGAGCAGGGGAGTCCACAGTGTCGGTACCCCCAGAGAGATATTCTCCGGTGAGTCCTCTTGTGCACCTGTTCGGCCACGGACGCCCACGCCGGAGTTGGAGGGTTGTCCCATCGCTCACCTCCGCCTGTGAAGCCTGCGCCGGAGTTGGAGGAGGGTCCAGTCGTCTCTGCCCGCCTGCTGTGTCCAAGCCGGAGTAGGTACTGCTCGTCTGGTCACGCTCGGTCGGCCCCTCGTTGTGAGTGGATGGAGCATGGAGACGGGACGGCGCCTGCCTCCGCTGCCTGGGCGTGGACTTTCGGGGCCTTCTGGGTCAAAAGTGCTCTGCTGTCGCCTCACCATTAAAACGGGTAGTTGGGGAGCCGACCGCTGGAGCCAGCCCTCCGCCACACGAGGCACTGTTATTGCGGGTCGTGGGCCCGAGCACTGCCTAGGCGCTTAGCTGGAGAGCCCATCGTCGTCGGAGAATGTGGCCTCGGGAGAATTAACGCGGCAGATGACCCACGCGTCCCCGGGGTATGTGGGATCCCCTATCCCGTTTCGCCGACAGTGGCCCCTGGCCCTGTTGCTCGGCCGGGACCAGCCCCGGGCAGGAACAGGGCCACGTCTTGTAGAAACGAGGGGATGCGGGATACACTTGGTTCGCCGTGAACTGGTGAAGTTTGATGACTTGTTACGTAGTCTGGATATGTGGTCGAAAATAAATATGGGCGATATGTGCCCGGGGCCCGGGGGCCCGGGACGGAAACATGGAAGATATGTGGAAGACATGTGCCCGGGACCTGGGGCCCGGGACGGAAATATGGAAGATATGTAGAAGATATGTGTTGAGGAAGCCGTGGTGGTTCGCGAGGAGGCGCGGGAAGTCATGGCCGAGATCGCTGCCCCCGAGGCAGGGTTCCTCAACAGTGGCGAGCAACTTGTGGCGCCGATGGCCGATGAAGGCGGCAGTTTTCTACTTACTCTGCCCGCGGCTGTCTTCTAGGCCCGGGGGCTCTCCATGCCCCCGGGCGCGGCCGACCCGGGGAGCGCAGCGAGGCCACGGGAAAGGGCTGGTTTGACAGGAGACGACATCGGGTGGCAGATTGCCACGTTTACCCGCGCCGTCGCCGAGCGTAGTGGTGAGCATGGGGGTCGCGGCGGCCACGCTGGAGCGGGCCGTCGCGGAACCTGCTGATGTCCCCACTGCCGAGGAAGATCGGGATGCCGGGGTAACGTGGCCCGCGAATGCGCCCCGGGACCGACGTGAGGGTGGTCGCCGTGTGGCGTCCGGGAAGGACGCGCCAGGGACCGGGTACTTGGCGGGAAACGGCGAGGCCCCTATTTTGCTGAAGTAAATGGCGATGCGGCAGCTTACCGCCCGTAGGGTTATTACCGAGGTAATTGCGGCGACCTGCCGGCTGGAGATCGAGGCAGTGGAGAGGCGCGTCGTCTGATTGGAGGCCGCCCTCAGATCCGCAGCCGTCGAGGTCTCCCGCGCCTGGTTCGAGATGAGGGCGAGGGAGGGGAACACTCTCCCAGAAGGACCGCGTCCAGGCCTGCGAGGCCGGCTCGCGACCCGGGAGTATGAGACCGCCGCACGCGAGGAAACCTCGGCGATCCCGGACGTCGCTTATGTCCGCTGCTGTTAGTTTCTTGTCACCCTGGGCCCGAGAACGCCGCGTAGCAGGCGCTGCCCAACGCCGGGCGCCAGCTACCGTGGACGGCCGTGGCACCTAAGTCCGTCTTCCGGGCCCGGGCGTGGCCGCCTGCCGGGCCCGGGGGCCCTCCATGCCCCCGGGCGCTCCCCTTCTGACGCCGCCCGGGGTTCGGTCCTAAGTACACCGGTGACCTCCCCCCGTACGGCGACCTCCTCGGGCGTCGCTCGTGCTTGCGCTCCGATTTTGCCTGTCTTGTACAAAGAGAGATATTTGTACAGATATATGACGACGTTTATATTTTCGTACCTTGGTTTATTGTGTTGTTCGGGGGTTGCTGGTGTTCGGGGGACGGAGCTCGGACTCGCTTCCCTCGCGAGCCCGAGTCCGGCATGTGCTTGGGACCCGGGGGCCCCGGCTGTCATGCGATATGTGTCCGGGACCCGGGGGACCCGGACTGAAATACGGTTTTGATATAAGCCGGGTTCCGGGGGCCCGGGCTTGAATATGGGATGTGAGACGACCCTCCGGAAGCATTCTCGCCGGGGCGGTGCTGTCCGGGCTATCGCGCCCTATTCCGGGTCTCGCGTTCCTAGGCTTGCACTCGCCTTGGCGAGGCCGCCCTGGTTCGGCACCTCGGTGTCGGACCCGGGGCACGGATTCGGGAATCCGTGCCTCGGCTCGAATATGTGCCCGGGACACAAGGCCCTGGACTGAAATGTGATTTGGTTTTGAATAGTCGACATGTGCCCGGGCAGGGGGCCCGGATAAGGACATGGACCATATTGGGACAACTTCCCTGGACCCACCTTTGCCAAGGCGATGCGGTCCGGGTACTAGCGCCCTGTGAGGGTCACTCCGGGTGCC
Source organism: Oryza meyeriana var. granulata (assembly GCA_003991445.1). Lineage (NCBI taxonomy): Eukaryota > Viridiplantae > Streptophyta > Magnoliopsida > Poales > Poaceae > Oryza > Oryza meyeriana. The sequence continues at coordinate 108,025 of RYFJ01001536.1, forward strand.
ACGTTCCTAGGCGCGCACTCGCCTTGGCGATGCCGCCCCGGGTTGGGCTCCTCAGAGTCGGGCCCGGGAGGTAAGTCCCGGGCCGTATGTTTGCCAGGCGGGGGGCGCTCTACGACGAGCGCCATGCTCGCTGCCTGCAGTAATGTGCCCAACCATCAACTCGTGTATCGTGACCTGGGGCTAAGGTGCGAGGAGCGGGCGCGAGCCCCGCTACCGAGGGCAGCGAGGACGCTCTCTGGTCCTGGCCTGTCAAGGGCCGTCCTCGGGCTCAGCTTCCCTTGCGAGGGTGCGAGCTCTTGACACCGGGAGAAGATCCTCAACCGGGAGCAGCCTGCCCGGACTCGCGCTCGACAGGGCGGCGTGGTCCGGACTATCACGCCGGGACCCGGAGGTCGGGACGAACCGCCCGGACTCGCCATCGCATCCGATGGAGTCCGGGCAGTTGTACCCTATGTGCGTCCGGGCCCGGAGGCCTCGGACGGAGTCGGGACGAACCGCCCGGACTCGCCATCGCATCCGATGGAGTCCGGGCAGTTGTACCCTATGTGCAGACAAAGGAAAGGGGAAGACTTCCTCTAATAAAGGAGGAGAGGAGAGATTTTCATTAAATCAAAAGCCAACCAAAGAAACGGAACCGATACAGTCGACGCTTCCCGGGAATGTGGGACCAATCGGGACGATCACTCCGGGCTTGGCTGTTCCGGGTGCCACGTCCAAGGCTCGCACTCGCCTTGGCAAGGCGGCTAGGTTCGGGCTTCCCAGAGCTGGGCCGTTGGTCGGCCTGTCCGTTGCCTTCGGCCAGACCGTCCGGCCAGGGATCGGACCATCCAAATCCCCGCGCTCGGACCGTCCGCACCGGGGCCGGACTGTCCGAAACGTCCCGACCGGGCTTGGCCTGCTAAGGCTCCTGCCGGAAGTACTTGACCTGCTTGGCCAAGCTTTGGACGGCGCGGCACTCTGTGAGGTCGTGTGAATCCGTCTCGTGGACGGCGCACCACTTCTGGGCCGCTGCCGGCGAAGGCGTCGCACGCGCGGCCCTTGGGCGCTCGCCGGTGATGTTGTCCCCGCGGGCGTCGTCGGACCGTGGGGCGCCCGCAAGAGCCAAGGCGAAGCCGTCGGCGGCCGCCTTCTCCTTCTGTCGCTTCCTCCTGTCTCGACGCGCCGCGGAGCGTGAGGACTCACCGGATTCTTCGGGGTCCTCTTCAGGGGCCTCGGGGCGCGGCTCGTTCCACGCCCGGGCTTCCTCCTTGCGGGCGCAAAGATCGGCGAGCTTGAACAGCTCAGCCGTAGTCTGGACGTCGCGGGTGCCCATTTTTTCGAGCATGCGCCTGTCGCGCACACCCGAGCGAAAAGCATGGATGACCGCGTGAGGAGCGATGTGGGAGATGGTATTGCGAACCTGGCTGAAGCGCTGTAGGAAGTGCCTCAGCGTCTCGTCCCTGCCCTGACGTAGGGCATGGAGGTCCGCCTCGGTCCCAGGGCGCGGAAAGGTGCCCTGGAAGTTGGCCACGAACTGGTGGCAGAGGTCCTCCCACGAGTGGACTGACCCCTCGGGGAGGTTCATCACCCAAGAGCGCGCCTGGGCTTTGAGAGCGACGGGGAAGTAGTTCGCCATCACTCGATCATCGCCTCCGGCCGCCATGATGGCGGTAGTGTATATTTGCAGGTACTCCGTGGGATCCACGGAGCCGTCATACTTTTCCGGCAAGCTGGGCCGGAACCTGGCCGGCTAGCGAACCTGCCGGAGGCCTGGGGAGAGCACCAGGCAACCCGAGCCGTACAGAGCGGGCTCAGGTACCGGATGGCGGTTTCCCGTCAGTAGGTAGGAGCTGGAGGCCTGGGCCTCGGAACGCGTGGCGGCATCCGTCCCCCGCTCGCACTGTCACTCCATAGTGACCCGGGAGTCCTCGTTGGACCGCCCCTGGTTCAGCCGGTCACGGAGGTCGCCGTGGCCGCTGTTTGCCGGAGTCGTGGCGCGTTGCACCGTGCTCCGAGTTCTGCTTTGACTCGGGGCGGGGGGCCTGCCCGCGCTAGACGTCGCGCGGTCGGCACCCCTGGCCCCTGCGCTGCTGTGGGCAGCGACCTGGCGATGGGCCGCGCCTACGAGGTCGGTGACGCCCCCGACCTCGTTAAATGCCGGGGGGTGACGCAGGAGGGCTTCCGCCGCCAGGAGAGCTCCCTGTGGTGACGCTGGCTGGAAGTCGAGGTTGTGGCGCGCCGTGGAGCGGTGCCTCCGCTCACGCCTCAAGGATGAGGCCGTGGCAGACCCGACTGGGCACTTGCCGGTTCCTTCCGAGGGAGAAAGGGCCGACGCCATACTGCCAGGCCGCCGAGGAGCGAGCTCAACCCGCCTGGTTCGCGCGGCGCGTCTCCTGGAAGACGGGGAGCGCGGTGGGCTTACAACCGGGCTAACGCCACCCGGCGGGGTGAAGTCGCCGGACTCCTCATCAGAGTCCCGCGGACGGTGGCCTCCTGCCATGGAGTGCGTCGATGTTGGAGGCGCCGGCGTAACACCTGAAAAGGAAACTCCCCCTACCTGGCGCGCCAGCTGTCGGAGGATGAAACCTCGACGGCGGGAGGTCTGGGGACCCCCCCTTTGAGATTCGGCCAGGGGAGTAGTTCTCAGGCGAAGCCGGCGTCAGCGTGTATCAGCAAAGCGATGGATGAAGGGTTCGGACCGTCCGAACAGGGGTCGGACCGTCCGAACTGAGAGGATCGCGCGGGGCCTGAGCTGGAGACAGAAGGGTCCGGACCGTCCGAAACGGGTCCGGACTGTCCGAACGGGGAAGATCGCGCGGGGAAGATGATGAACAGCACGCACAAGGGAGACACGAGGATTATACAGGTTCGGGCCACTAGAGCGTAATACCCTACTCCTGTGTGTATGCTATGTGGAGGTGAATATGGTTTGAGTGTTACAGGGTGTTCCCGGCGAGCTCAGGAGCTCGGAGCCGAGGAAGAACCATGGCGAGAGTTGGCGATCGAGGACGGGTTCTAGCCAGAGAGTGGTTGCTAATGCCGAAGCTTGCTCTGCCCCTTCTCTCGTCGGCTGGGATCCTCCTTTATAGAGCAGGGGAGTCCACAGTGCCGGTACCCCCAGAGAGATATTCTCTGGTGAGTCCTCTTGTGCACCTGTTCGGCCACGGACGCCCACGCCGGAGTTGGAGGGCTGTCCCATCGCTCACCTCCGCCTGTGACGCCTGCGCCGGAGTTGGAGGAGGGTCCAGTCGTCTCTGCCCGCCTGCTGTGTCCAAGCCGGAGTAGGTACTGCTCGTCTGGTCACGCTCGGTCGGCCCCTCGCTGTGAGTGGATGGAGCATGGAGACGGGACGGTGCCTGCCTCCGCTGCCTGGGAGTGGACTTTCGGGGCCTTCTTGGTCAAAAGTGCTCTGCTGTCGCCTCACCATTAAAACGGGTAGTTGGGGAGCCGACCGCTGGAGCCAGCCCTCCGCCACACGAGGCACTGTTATTGCGGGTCGTGGGCCCGGGCACTGCCTGGGCGCTTAGCTGGAGAGCCCATCGTCGTCGGAGAATGTGGCCTCGGGAGAATTAACGCGGCAGATGACCCACGCGTCCCCGGGGTATGTGGGATCCCCTATCCCGTTTCGCCGACAGCAGTGATGTCAAGCAAGCCTTCACTTGCGACAAGGAGAGCTGCGAGTTGGCTCAATCTCAAGAGGCGGCAGTCAGACGCAACAGCATTCGGCAAGCCATCACAACTGAAGTCGAGGATGACCAAGTTCTGGCGAAAAAAGCAGCGAAGTCGGGAATTTCGGCAGACTCGGACATGAAGAAGATCCCCCTGGACCCTTCCGACCCCTCCAAGACTGCTCTAGTCGGGACCAAACTTGACCCCAAATAGAAAGACGCGCTCGTCACCTTCCTCCAAGCCAATAGGGATATCTTCGCATGGAAACCGTCCGACATGCCAGGCGTACCAAGGGAGGTGATCGAGTACGCCCTCAATGTCAAGACAGACACCAAGCCAGTCAAGCAACGGCTACGGCGCTTCGCACAAGACCGTAAAGATGCTATTCAGGAGGAGATAACCAAGCTTCTCACAGCCGGGTTCATCAAAGAGGTCTATCACCTGGATTGGCTGGCAAACCCAATTCTTGTCCAGAAGAAAAACGGTAAATAGCACATGTGCGTCGACTACACCGATCTCAACAAGACATGCCCCAAGGATCCATTTGGTCTACCGAGAATAGATCAGCTGGTGGATTCAACTACGGGGTGTGAACTTCTAAACTTTCTCGACTGTTACTCGGGATACCACCAAATCAGCCTGAAGGAGGAAGACTGCCTAAAGGCGTCTTTCATCATGCCGTTTGGAGCGTACTACTACATCACTATGCCGTTCGATTTGAAAAACGCTAGAGCAACATATCAACGAGCAATTCAGCGGTGTCTACACACTCAGATCGGGTGCAACATGGAGGCCTACGTCGATGACGTGGTGATCAAGACCATGTCCAAAGAAGACCTCATCGCTGACCTGGAAGAAACCTTCCACAATCTTTGAAGATTCAAGATGAAGTTGAACCTGGAAAAGTGCGCCTTCGGTGTGCCATCTAGCAAGTTACTTGGCTTCATCGTCTCGCATCGCGGCATCGAGGCCAGCCCGGAGAAAGTCAACGCAATCATGAACATGGCACCCCCGACTAGTCAGAAGGACGTCCAGAAGCTGATAGGCTGCATGGCGACACTCAGCCGTTTAATTTCCCAACTAGGTGAATAGGGCATGCCCTTTTTCAAGCTATTGAAGAAAGCAGACAATTTCCAGTGGACTCCCGAAGTCCAGCAAGCCTTCGAAGACTTCAAGAAATTTCTCACATCACCACTCGTATTGGCGTCACCTGTGCCCCAAGAACCGCTAATGCTATATCTGGCGGCAACCACTCAGGTAGTCAGCACGGTATTGGTGGTTGAGCGATCCGAACAGGGTCACATATAGAAGATTCAACGGCCAGTCTACTTTGTTACCGAGGTCCTTGCCGACTCGAAGATGAGATATCCGCAGGTCCAGAAGCTGTTGTACGGCCTACTCATCACTGTCCGAAAGCTGGTGCATTATTTCCAAGCACATCAAGTCACGGTTGTCACATCGTATCCACTCGGGGACGTCCTGCATAACCGTGAGGCCACCGGCCAAATCGCTAAATGGGCGCTCGAGTTAATGGCGTTCGACATCACCTTTCAACCACGGACAGCAATCAAATCACAAGCTCTAGCCAACTTCATGGCCGAGTGAACAGAAGTTCAGATGCCTACATCAACAGCAAAGCTAGAGTACTGGACAATGTACTTCGACAGTTCTCTACAGATCGGCGGCACCGGGGCCGGCGTCGTATTGACGTCCCCCACCGGCGAAAAACTCAAGTACGTTCTCCAGATTCACTTCCCAGCTTCCCACAACGTCGCCGAGTACGAGGCACTCATCCACGGGCTCCACATCGCTATATCACTCGACATCCGCCGACTGGTTGTGCGAAGAGACTCTCAACTCGTGGTGAACCAGGTCATGAAAGACTGGACATGTCTCGACGACACAATGGCGGAGTACTATCAGGAGGTCCGAAAGCTGGAAAACAAGTTCGATGGGCTGGAGATAACACACGTCCTACGACAATACAATGATGCCGTAGACGAATTGGCAAACATGGGATCCAAGTGAGAAGTGGTCCCGACAGGGATCTTTGTCGAGCAACTTATGGAGCCGTCAGTCAAGAAGAAACCAGTGCCAGAGCAGTCAGGAGACGAACCTACCCCGGCAACAGACGAAGTACTGAACATATGTCAAGATTGGCGGACTCCTGTTCTCAAATTCCTCCTAGACGATGAACTCCCAGCAGATCGCAGTCAAGCCGAACAAATCAAACGTCGAAGCAAGAGTTTCCTACTCATCGGAGAAGACCTGTACCGAAGAACTGCATTCGATTTCCTTATGCGCTGCGTCACCACTGAGGAGGGCAAGCAGATTCTGCAATCGATCCACTCAGGCATATGTGGCAACCATGCCGCATCCAGGACGCTAGTCGAAAAGGCTTACCGGCAGGGATTTTTCTGGCCAACAGCAGTAACAGACGCCAAAGACATTGTTCGCACATGCGAGGGTTGCCAGTTCTACGCAAGACAAACCAATCTCCCAGCCCAAGAACTCCAAACAATCCTAATCTCTTGGCCCTTTGCAATATGGGGACTTGACATGGTCGGGCCTTTCAAGAAAGTGCTAGGAGGGTTCACACACTTATTCATCGCAGTGGATAAATTCACGAAGTGGATTGAGGCAAAACCCGTTACTACCATAACAGCGGCACGAGCAAAGGACTTCATCCTGAGTATATTATACCGATTCGGGGTTCCTAACCGCATCATCACAGACAATGGTACTTAGTTCACGAGCGGCGTCTTTCAAGATTTCTGTGACAACTTTGGCATCAAGATCTGCTATGCATCTGTGGCACACCCGTGGAGCAATGGACAGGTCAAGTGTGCCAATGGTATGGTCTTACAAGGTATCAAGGCTAGGATATTCGACCGACTACAACCATACGTGGGCCGGTGGGTACAGGAACTCCCATCTGTTCTCTGGTCTCTAAGAACCAAGGTTAGTCGGGCAACAGGGCAATCCCCTTTCTTTCTGGTCTACGGTGCCGAGGCTGTGCTACCAACCGAGTTAGAGTTCGGCTCTCCACGAGTTCGAGCATACTCAGAAGACACCTCAAACAATACCCGATTGGTCGAACTAGATCAGTTGGAAGAAGCGAGGGACATCGCAATAATCCAGTCGGCAAGGTATCTTCAAGGCCTGCATCGCTACCACAATCGCAATGTCCATGGCCGTGCCTTTTTGGTCGGAGATCTCGTCTTGAGAAAAATGCAAACCACCAAAGACAGGCATAAACTATCCCCAACATGGGAAGGGCCGTTCATTATAGCCGAGGTCATGCGGCCAGGAGCCTACCGACTGAAGACAGAAGACGGTGCCCTCATCAGCAACTCATGGAATATAGAACAGCTACGTCCTTTCTATACCTGAGTTTTATACTTTCCCATGTGTACAGATTCTCTCTGACTCACTACGCCGCTTACTCCAACCTAGTAGTAAGTCAGGGGCTACATGTATTATATGTGCTTTGTCAATAATATACGAGCCTGTTTTACTTAAGTTATGAAGTTTTGCAACGACTTTGTTATGTTTGTCCGAGTATAGCTTTCTGCGTTGAATGATTTTATTAAGTTCCTATAGACTAACTCGGTGTAGACTATATAGTCAGGTAAAGCTAATGACAACTGAGTAATAATTCAGAGCTTGGCGGCATTGCACATATATTTACACATGTCTTTACAAAAATTCATATACACCAACTGCATGATGGACTATTCTTACATACCCAGGTCTCGGGTGATCACCTTTGCAGTCGGCCTCGCCTTGGCTATCAGCTCCAGCGTCTCCTCAGGTGTCGTCTCCTCGACGAACCCCTCTCCAATGGCCTCAATATCTGCCCTGCGGTAGATTGACTTGGTCATCATCAAGGTTTGGGCCACGCCGACAACAACATGTTCATCCGAGTACCTCTTCAAGGCACTCGGTGCTTCGTTAAGGCACGCCTACACTTGGGAGATCGTGTTGGAGCTGGTTCCCACATAGTGAGGATCCATGATGTCAAGGAGCCCTTTCACGGACTCAGCAAGGATCTCCCGTGACTCCTTGACAACTTTTATCTCCTCTGCGAAAGCCTAAAACTGGATTTGGGCATTGGCTCTAGCAGCTGCCCGGGTTGACCGACAAGTAAACTTGTTAGGCAAAACTGCAGATAGAGTACTTAATGGATTGGTTAAGATCATTGTCAGAGCGAAGACTTACTTTCATAGTCGGCCTCCCACTTGGCTTTGGCCTTCTCCAGTTCAGCCTTTTCCTTCTCAAGCTTGGCGTTGGCCTTCTTCAAGTCGGCCTTCTCCTTCTCAAGCTCAGCCTTGGCTCTTGTTAAGTCAGCCTTGTCTTTTTCAAGCCCGGCCTTGGCTCTCTCGGCCTCCTTTAGCTGGACTTCTCCCACTGTTCGGGTCTTCAGCTTGGCTTCGAGGGCTGCACATCAGAATAATCAAGTACTCAACATTGCAGCCGAGACACAACTAGGCAGTCGGGAAACAACACAACTAGAGAAATATACTGAGGTCTCAGTCAGGAAGATGTATGTGGGAGATTTACCTCCAATCTTCTTGGCTTGGTCCCAATTTTCATCCATGAGCTGATTAACGGCTCCCTTCAACCAAGACTCCCTCCCCTGGTGGTGCTGTTCCAATTCGGTCTTTAAGGCCTAGAGCTGGTCCAATTCTTGGAGCTGGGGGGCAAGCCGGGTCAGCACCTCATTCATCCTCTCTGAGCGGTCAACGATTTTCTGCTCGGGGAGAAACAGAGCAAAGCAGAGTCAAGCGTCAAAACACTCGTGCAAGGAAGACTGCCAAGACTCCAATATGGCAAAAGTCATACCTGAATTCCCTGGGACACGGCGATTGCGGCGCGAAGTAAGTCTTCACACTCCTTCTCCGCCACAACCCCGTCATGTTTGTAACTCTTCGCAGATCCGTCGAGGGCCACCCAGCGGAATGTCCTCGGGAACTTGTGGGGAGGAGCTTCGAGCCTGGGGAGGTCCGGTCTTTTCGAGGGCAACGACGATGACGACGACGACAACGATGGCGACAAGGACGGCGACGGGGTCCTGGCTCTCAACTCGGTGGCCTCTAGGGCCCCGGAGGTTGGCTCAGGGGCTGGAGCAACAGCTTCAACAACCACCCCTTGGTCGGCCGGTGTCGGCGGCCCTACAGTCGGGACGATCTCAGTTTCTGCAACTGAGACCATCACCGGCTCAGCAGGTGTGCTCGCTGGCGCTGGCTCGGCTAGGGCTGGCTCGACAACGGGAGCAACCAGAGCGGTCTCCTTGAGATCAATGTCGGCTCGCTTCCTACGTAATGAGTCAAACATCAATACGCTACCATGCCGAACAAGGTTTTCAAAAGATCCAGAGCAACCTACCTCTTGGAGAACTTGAGCTTCCGTCCGGGGGATCCAGATGCTGGCGGTAGGCTGTGGCCAGCTGTTGGGCCAGATGGTGTGGCAGTCGGCAATGGCGTTTTTGTCCTGGTTGGCCCCGCTCCTGGTGTGGTCGGCTGGGGCGCTTAAGTACTCGGCGGTGCCATTCTTGGGCTTGATGTTGCTGAGCCCGACGGCGCTCGACCTGACCTTGTACTCAGTGGCACTCTTATTGGGCTCGATGATGCTGAGCTCAACTACGCTGGTCCCGATCTGGGACTCGGCGGCCCGGGCGCTATACCTGCGGTATCTTTTATCTTCAGACTCCCGGCTGCGGCACTCGGCCTCATAACCTTCGTCTTGCCCTGATCTTCAACGGGTCTCTTCCCCACTCTCTTGGAGTCGGGCTGGGCAGCAGAAAGACTTCTTGGCCTCTTCTTCGACTTCATGGCCAACAGTGTTCGGGAGTCATCATCAAACTCCTCACATGACTGCAAGCAGTTCAACAATACATATTACACATTCTGGAGCCAATCTAGTCATATATCTGCAAGTACTCATCACAGATGAACTACAAGACAACATCAGCAAGAGTTACCTTTGGGCGCGGCCTCTTCCGGCTATAAGCCGCCACGGACCAATCTGTATCTTTAGTTTCGACCACCCCACTGGCAAAGAAATCCAGCAGGATGTTGGTCACCTTGTACTTGTCCATCAGGTCGGGGTATTCCCGGCTGGGATCACCTTTGCCCTTGTAGTCCCAGCCCAAGTGACACCTTAACTTCAGCGGCCTGACGCACCGAGTCAGGAATTGTCTAGCCACCCATGGACCGGTCAGCCCGGCGCTCTTCAGCTTGTCGATCTTTTCAATCAAAATATGAACTTGCCCCATTTCTTCGAAGGTGGGCAAAGACGACCACTTGGCTATAACCGTCGGGGGCAAACCCAAAAAAAGAGGAAGGCTTGGTTCAAGATTGGAACAGTAAAACCATTCCTTATGCCAGCCTATGAGACAATATTTCAGAGGAATATTGAAATAAACCCGCTTCATTTCACTCCTGAGCTGGATACTGGCCCCCCAATCACCTGGACCTTGCTCTTGGAGGGCTGGGGTTTGATGTGGAACAGATGTCTGAACAGAATCAAATAGGGTTCCACACCCAGGAAGCACTCACAAAGAGTCACAAAAATAGAAACTTGCAAGATCGAGTTGGGATTCAAATTCACCAACTCGAGTTCATAAAAGGCAAGAAGCTAGCGGAAGAACTCGGAAGATGGAAGAGAAAGATCCTGGTTGAAAAAAGAGGCGAAAACGACGGTCTCACCGGCCTGGGGTTCCGGAACCGATTCACCTTCAGCCGGACGCCAGTTGATGACATCGCGGCTTTGCAACCTCAGCTGCTTTTCTAGAAGCTTCAGCTTAGCCGACCCGCAATCCGAAGTCGGCCACGCCTCATTCGACGCCTCCGCGAGATCCGAAGCCCTCGGCATGGTTAGGGGATGAGAAGATTTGGGGGAAACGTTGCTGGAGGTTTGGAATAGACAAGGAAGAGCGGAATCGCCCGACTTCCAATGGGGAAGAGCAAGAAATGGTGAACCCTAGTAGAGTGGGAGGCGAATTTCGGCGCGGAAGCTGGAAGACGAAACAATTGGTGGATTGGAGAAGATGAAGGAATCTTTCCTCTCTCTCCCAGCCTTTTATAGAGCCATTTCTGATTCGTGGGCTTGGGCCTACAAAGTCGATACTGGGCCACCAAGACATGAGTTTCTACAGTAGCACGCTCAATGTGGGCTGCTCGCTGGCTGTGTTAAAATCACGGTGCTGGTGCTACCAACAGGAACTGATGAGGTAATCAGATATGCTTCATGAAGGCCTAATTGCTGAACACATGTGTTCGAGTATCTGTATTATCCACCAGGTATTGAAGATATATCCTTGTAAGTGTCACAAGCTGGTCTTCATCAAAATTGGGGATGCATGTATCTCTCAAGTACACCTGACCACATAATGGATTAAGTTTCATAAAGTGGCACTTGGCCTACATGCTTGGCCAACAGTTGCCATGTGCAAATATTTTTCCAGCCGACATGACGCTGAGGAGTCTAACTTCCGAGTAGTGCACTACTCGGGAGAGACTATAAATATTTCTTCCAGCTGACATGAAGCTGAGGAGTCTAACTTTCAAGTGGGACGCCACTCAGGAAAGACTATAAACACCTTTTCCAGCTGACATAAAACTGAAGAGTCCCATATACGAGTGGCATACTACTCACCAAAGACTATAAATCATATTCTGGTTGACATGATACCGAAGAGTCTCATACACCAATAGTATACAACTCGGGAAAAACTGCAAGGTTAAAGATCTTTGATTTTATGTTTAATTGTTTTCACAATTAAGCACAAAGTCGGGGGATACACCTAATAGGTGCGCCTATTCGATGCACACTATTCACACTTCTACATCAAGCCCTTCATAGCCTCGCTGCCAGCTGATATGAAGCAGGACTCGGGAAGAAGAAGTACTTAGACAAAGAGTACTCGGGAGCAATGCACTTGGGCAATCTTCACCGTGGAGGATGAGCACTCGGCCTCAGCTGTGACTCAACTATGAAGGTCTCAGGGGCTGCTGTGGAGGCCATGGGCCCCGGGTGCCTCACGACAAGCATATGGGCCACTCAGACAGAGGATGGGCCTAGTCTTGTAATTAGAGATATAGTAGCACCCGGCAGACTTTGCCATGTACGATAAGGAATATACAGTTCTAGTCGGGTAAATTGTATCTCTATGAGGAGATCTCTTGGCAGTATCCGGCTGGGATTCCTACCTTGTACCCCTGTCCCCCAGTATATAAGGGGAGGCAGGGCGCCTCATGAGGGCAGACCAACAAAAATCCTCAAAGGAATAACACCACAACTGGACGTAGGGTATTACCTCACATCGAGGGCCTGAACCAGTATAAAATCCCTCTGTGTTCCTTTGCAATCCACCGAGTTTCCATCCGTCGGGTAGCCCCATATTCATATTGCCGGTGTAAAAGATCGACAGGATCAATGTATCGTTAGATTTCTGGCGTTGTTGTACCACTGCTGCCGTTATCATAGCCTTAATCCTGGCTATAGTCAGTGTTGTCTCATATCAGGTCCCAGCTGCAGGGTATCCATAACTATTGCATCAGCCACAATGTTCTGTTGTGGAGCGACGAAAGCCTCGTGGTCGTCCACACTGGTCTATAGGATTTCTTGTTGTGCCTGCCGCCCAGTTTTATGCCAGCTTGCAGTTGCGAGCCTCTCATTCGGCTTGCAGGCGTCGTTCTTCTTCCTCCTTTTGCTCACGCAGTCAGTGAGCCTCTTCCTCTTGTTATTTGAATAGTCGGTGTGCATCTTGACTTGGGTTAGAACCCTTGGACGCCATGAAAATCTCGCGTGGAGGTGAGAAGCTTCCCGAGCAGCTTTCCAACTGAGAGTCAGAGTCCGAGTAGTGGAGCGGTGTGATGATGACCCCAACCTCCCTAGACCCAATCCCAAGCGGCTCTGGGCCATACCTGAGTCGAATTCCAGAGGATTATGTTTGCCACATCAAATTGGAGTTGAAGATGACTGCGGTGTTGTCGAGTCTGAGTAGGGGATTGACGATCTCGTCTCTCCTAGATCCTATCTCAACTGGCATAGCGCCATGTCCGAGTTGAACACTAGTGTTGACACCGAAAATCACTGATCAGCGCTGAAGACGAGTTGAGGATCTGGTTCGGTGCACTAGACATGCGAAGGCCTGGGAGATCTGCTTAGCTTCAGTGCAGGTCCTAAATTTGAGTTTCGTGCGCGTGCCAGTCAATTTGACCCAGCAATTGACAAGGAGATAGAAAAAAGTTAGATCATTGATCCAATCGGCCAACAAGCCGATACAGACTCTTTCCAGCCGATTGCCGATGGCACTTGTACATCGGCTAGAGAACTGATAATATAAAAAGATAGAAAACTAGCCGACTTCCCTCGAGCTGACTACCTGACTACCGACAGCACTTGTGTATCGGCTAGGAAACCGATAACGATATAAATAAATAAATCAGCCAACTACCAATAGAACATGTGCATCGGCTGGAAAGCCAATAATAGTGTAGATAATCAAAATAATAATCAAGACAATGCAGTCGGCTTTATCTAGTAAAAGATAACTTATCGGCTAGGCACTCCGATAGAACATTGCATAGACACCCATTGGCTTAACAAGGATAAATCTATCATTATCAATCTAGTAGGTCAAAATTAATTGATGCAGCACAGATTAATAATGATAAAAGAACCTCGATGAGCCAATAGATCTAATGCAATTGTGATGTGCTATACGATAATTTATCGGCTATACATCCCGATAAGACGCTTGCATAAAATCTATCAACCTAGCAGGAATAACTTATCGCAGGTAGTTTAGTAGGTCGGACCTAACCGATGCAGCACAAACTGATGATAAATTATCCCCAGTAAGCCGATAAAATCTATGCACGCGTGATGTGATATATCCACTCGGCCTAAGAGATCAAACTTAACTGATGCAGCCGTAGTCAGAATAGATACACCGTGGTAAGCCGACTACCGTAGATCAGCTAGAATATTGGACCTAACCGAGGAAGTCCTAGCCGATAAGGTAGTCGGGGTAATGAGACTTACCCTCTCGCAGGAATTCGGACCTAACCGATGCAGCCCGGCTCGAGAAGCAAAAACCCGTCGAAAAGGGTAGCGATGCGCCGAATTTGTATTGATCTGTGTGATGATTTACATGGTACCCGGGCATATGTATTTATACCCCGAGATTGATACAGTCCTGATCGGACACGAAACAGGAGTTTCCTAACTATAAAAGGAAAATTAACAAGCCCTGATCGGACACGAGATCAGGTTTTCCTAAAAATTATTAAAGCTACCTAATTTATAGATAAAATAGTTAACTGCCATGTTGTGGTCTTCACGATTCCTTCCTGAATTCGGCTTCTTCTGGATTAGCTTCCATCGGCTGATATAGCCTCTTTCTTTAACCGAACATGATAACAAACCGTACCAAATTTTGGCGTTAACACATGCCCCCCAATTTCGGAGTTTGTTATCAAACTTCAAAATTCTTCTGTTTGGGCCTCAGCATTCCTTCCTGGCCTCTTGAAATCGGCTTTCATGAGCCGATACCTTCTGTACTAGGTGTGCTAGGCTCTCAAATTCCTGTGACGAAAATCTCTCTCTAATCGGAGCCAACAAACCTTGGAACGCCAATTCGGCCAACTGTGCATCATTCAGGCTTAAACTATAACATCGGCTTCTAACTAGGGATGAAACTGAACGGGATAGATCCCGTACCGACCGTTTTCATTTTCTATATTATGATATTGTTTTCGACCGTTTTCGAATTTGGCAAAACATAAAAAATTGTCATTTTCAATTGGTTTCACAATCATTTTCAACCATTTTTTGTCCTCATTATTTACTAAAATATAGAAAAATCCCGTACCGACCGTTTTCGTTTTCTATATTGTAATACCGTTTTCGACCGTTTCCGACCGTTTTCATCCCTACTTCTAACATCACGAAACCGCTGTATATATTCTGGAACTGATTCCTCTAGCTCTTGTATTACCAATGTTAAGTCTGTTAACCTCATATCATGAATCCTAGTAAAGAAATATTTGTGGAATTGCTTTTCTAGATCGGCCCAACCCCAAATTGAATTTGGTGGTAACGAAGAAAACCATGTGAAGGCCGATCCGGATAATGACAGTGGAAAAATTCTAACTTTCAAAGCTTCTTCAGCCGATGCCTCCCCACACTGAGCCAAGAATCGGTTGATGTGCTCCACTGTAGATATATTATCTTGCCCTGAGAATTTGGAGAAGTCTGGTACTTCGTATCGGTGCGGCAACGGAACTCTATCAAACCAATCCGGATATGGATGCCGATACATAAATGTTTCCTCCTTTGGTTTTAGGCCGAATTGTTCTCTCACCACCTATGTGATTCTTGCTGTCCAATTTTCTTCCCTTGGATCTTCAACGTGATAATGCAGAGGTGGAGTTGGTAGCCGATTCTGCCTCTGATATTCTCTCTGATAATTATACTCAGAGACAGCTCCTGAATGACTTTGTTGATGCCCCCCATAGTATGCAGTTTGATGATATCCTTGAGGAATTCCATCTTGTTGCCCCCCAGCCAGTTGAATCGGCTCCACTGCCTTCTTGATCAAGCTCTGTAATGTGTTCACCAATATCCCAGATTAATTGATCAACGCATGGTGAACTGCTTCATTAACCATCTCTTGAAGTAGCTTCTGTGAACTTGCAGGCGATGTATGGCTCGATTCCCCAATCAGAACATGCTTTGGAAATTGGGACTTTTGAATCGGCCCTTGACGTGTCATACCGAAGGATTCTAGACAAAGCTTCCGAAAATCATCGATGTTGTGTTCTACCTGTTGTCTCTGTTCTTCGGTCAAATCTTCTATTGTGACTGGAATCACGTTATTTGTGCTGACCTCCTTTCCAGCCATGTCGAAGTTCTATGTCCCACCGGGCGTGCCAAAAACGTGTTGACACCGAAAATCACTGATCAGCGCTGAACACGAGTTGAGGATCTGGTTCGGTGCACTAGACACGCGAAGGCCTAGGAGATCTGCTTAGCTCCAGTGCAGGTCCTAAATTTAAGGTTCATGGGCGTGCCAGTCAATTTGACCCAGCAATTGACAAGAAAATAGAAAAAAGTTAGATCATTGATCCAATCGGCCAACAAGCCAATACAAACTCCTTCCAGCCGATTGCCGATGGCACTTGTACATCGGCTAGAGAACCGATAATATAAAAAGATAGAAAACCAGCCGACTTCCCTCGAGCCGACTACCTGACTACCGACAGCACTTGTGTATCGGCTAGGAAACCGATAACGATATAAATAAATAAATCAACCGACTACCAATAGAACATGTGCATCGGCTAGAAAGCCGATAATAGTGTAGATAATCAAAATAATAATCAAGACAATGCAGTCGGGTTTATCTAGTAAAAGATAACTTATCGGCTAGGCACTCCGATAGAACATTGCATAGACACCCATCGGCTTAACAAGGATAAATCTATCATTATCAATCTAGTAGGTTAAACTTAACTGATGCAGCACAGATTAATAATGATAAAAGAACCTTGATGAGCCGATAGATCTAATGCAATTGTGATGTGCTATACGATAACTTATCGGCTATACATCCCGATAAGACGCTTGCATAAAATCTATCAACCTAGCAGGAATAACTTATCGCAGGCAGTTTAGTAGGTCGGACCTAACCGATGCAGCACAAACTGATGATAAATTATCCCCAGTAAGCCGATAAAATCTATGCACGCGTGATGTGATATATCCACTCGACCTAAGAGATCAAACTTAACTGATGCAGCCGTAGTCAGAATAGATACACCGTGGTAAGCCGACTACCGTAGATCAGCTAGAATATCGGACCTAACCGAGGAAGTCCTAGCCGATAAGGTAGTCGGGGTAACGAGACATACCCTCTCGCAGGAGTTCAGACCTAACCGATGCAGTCCGGCTCGAGAAGCAAGAACCCGTCGAAAAGGGTGGCGATGCGCCGAATTTGTATTGATCTGTATGATGATTTACATGGTACCTGGGCATACGTATTTATACCCCGAGATTGATACAGTCCTGATCGGACACGAAACAGGAGTTTCCTAACTATAAAAGGAAAATTAACAAGCCCTGATCGGACACGAGATCAGGTTTTCCTAAAAATTATTAAAGCTACCTAATTTATAGATAAAATAGTTAACTGCCATGCTGTGGTCTTCACAATTCCTTCCTGAATTCAGCTTCTTCTGGATTAGCTTCCATCGGCTGATATAACCTCTTTCCTTAACCGAACATGATAACGAACCGTACCAAATTTTGGCGTTAACAACTAGGAAAGAGAGTTGCCCCAGGGCTTGTAGATCTTCGGTATTGCAGAAGCATGTTGTTGAAAATTGCCGCAGCGTTGAGTAGGCCAACTGACATGGAGTTGACTTGATCCCTAGCCGACCAGATTGAAACTGAGTCGGACAGGGTGAGGTGAGCAAAAGTGTTGGCGATGAAGTCGAAGCTCCCAAATCTAATGGCTTTTCCGGGAGAAGGTGATGTCGTCGACTCCAGTGATTAGATCCATCGGGATTGATGACGACGATCTTGACGAAGCCCCTACCTAGCGCACCAACTGTCGATATTTTATATCGGCAATATTGTATGTAGGGCTACTCGTCGAATCTAAACTCAATGGACTCGAAAGGACAGAAAAATTTATCCTGGTTCAGACCCTCAATATAAGGTAATACCCTACTTCTAGTTGTTTGTGTATTGCTTTCGCAAGTTCTTTGGTGAGATTGGTTATGCCACAGGGGTTTCCTATCTCTCCTTATATACCGAGGAGGCAAGGGTACGGGGTAGGAATCCCAGTCGAACTCGACCAAGAGATTTTCTTATCGAAACATAGAATAACCGGCTAGAACTATATTCCTTTCCTTGTCGTACAAGGTTACATGAAGCCGAGCTCTACTATATCCTTAATTGTATAGGCTAGCCCACACTCTGTTCAAGTAACCATAATTGCCTTTCTCGGGATACCCGGGGCCCATGACCTCCATAGAGTCTTATAAATAAGTCACATACTCATTGATTAATAATAAGTTATCTATGTTAAGGAATACTTTATTTATAAATCCATAAACATAATATATGGTATAATTATCTTTATGATTATCTTGAGAGCATATCACAAACACACGATTCCTCGTCTAACCCACCACCAGCATTCTCTAGCTAAGGTCGTTAAATTGTTCATCATGTGACGTTTAGATATTTAGGAGACCAGCCTACTAGCATTTTCTAGTCCTTTTTCTATGGCAATTGAACCCCACCACGTAAATCCAGTCACAGTTCATGACGTGGCTCCCAATGTTTATTTTTCTTCTCCACTCTCTCTCTCAAACACACACACTGACAGGTGAACCCTAGCACTAAGCCATTAAAGTGAGTCAAACCTACTGTTAAATCAAATTACAAGTTGAGGGGCAGGAAATACTTTTCCCTATACTAAATATATAGTTCCACAAGAACAGGGGTTATTATGATTTTTCATATAGAATAGTATTTCTACCAAATCCTTATTTTTCAAGCTTCTATTTAACAATGACTAAGGTTCTTCTAATCCAATTTCATCTCTAATACAATTAAAAACAAACAAATTGTTGAATAGATTGACAATGAGTGAACGGTCCATATTACTAATAAGCCTAGATAAAATGGTTATAGTGCTCCAGCTAAGATTGATTGATACACCACCAGAGAACACCTCATCACACTGTAACATCCTGAAAATTTTGAACCTAAAATTCAAAAACCAAAATTTCGAACCATCAAAAATCTTTTTCAAAATTGCATTCATGTTGGCTCTTGTCGAAGTTCCTTCCTTTTCTGTTTTCGTGCCAGTGCCAAAAATCTTAATTGAAACTAACTCAAGTCTTGTTTCCAAAGAAATCAAATTATCATTTAAATTCAAATCAAAATAATCCAAAAGCCATGATTATGAATTGATATCCTTTATGGGATCTTTTTTCAAATAAAAGTAAATCTATTTTCAAAGTCTAACCCTAGTGGGCCTAAATCTAACCCTAACCCTGGTTGGTCCAGCTACCTATCTTGACCTAACCACTAGAGCCATCGGGCTGAGCTAGCCGCCAGCCCAGCTCCTTCTTGGCCGGCCCAGTTCCTCAGTCAGCCCGTCTACTCCTCTTTTTCCTCCTCTGCTAGCCTACTGCCTGGCCAGGCCGGCCCAAGCCGTTGGCCCAGCCAGCCTGCCAGACGACCAAGCTAGGGCTCTACACGCGAGAGCCCTAGCACACTGTGCTGCACAGCTCACGCTGTCCGCCCCTCCCGTGCACCGCAGAAGTGCGATGCACCTGCCCTGACCCACACGACATGGTCGCCAAGCCTAACGGCCATGCACCGTAGCCGTTCCCGTGCGACGCTCAAGTCGTCAAACCGCTCTACTCAAGCAGCGCCGCGCCCATGTCACGTAGGCCGTGTGCCGCCGTCGCTGCACCTGCAGTGCGCCGTAGCCCTCTGTGTGTCATGTAGCCCTCACCGCAACACGCCTAGCCACGACCGAACCCATACCGAACGGTTGTTGCTTCCATTGTGAATCCCGTGACCAGGCGAGCCAATGGCGACTATTTCCCTCACCCCTGTGCACCGCCCATGTCAGCCACCAACACCGCACAGGAGCCCCAACAGCAGCAGGCCCAGCCGCCCAACCTCTCACGCGACGCCATGCGCCGACCAACGAAGAGGAGAGTGCCGCCCCCATCCCTTTTCCCCATCTCGTGACTACCAAACTCCTGGTCTTGCGCGTCCTCACTGCCTCCGAGCGAGCCGCGCGTCCCACCACTAGAGAAACACAGTCAGGTGAGGACAAGCCCACGTTGCCAACGGTTTGGTCGGTAACCCCGAGTCCTCCCCGCCGGTTCCCCCGTGTCCCGAGCCCCTCCCCGCTGGCGAGCCCTATAAAGCAGCCACCCCAATCAAGCCTCCCCTTTTTCTCCTATATTTATAGGAGGGGTGGTATTGCGTCTATAGGGTCTTCTTCATGTCCTATTAGGCTTAGAGATCAACTAGGACTCTAAAAACCCTGGCCTTAAGAAAGGAAACACAAGAAGGACTCTAATTGGAATCGGACTTGGGGCTGACGGTTGACCGCCCGGACACCTGTGGTCAGACCGTAGTTCAGTGTCCGGTCTGACCTACCACACAATGGCGGTCAGACCAGCCTCCATAGGAAAGCTCCGTTTTTTTCCAATTTTGACTTGAACTTGCTATAAATTTAGACTAGTGCCAAATTTGGGTGTCAACACATGCCCCTGCTATTTTGGCGAACTTATGAGCCGAAAAACACTAAACACGGGGTCAACTAAGGACAATATTCACCAATACCGGCCATGAACACCTCTAAGGCTATATGTTTAGTGACGACGAAATAATTTTACTTGGAGAGGCCACCTCTTGTTCAGATACTGTTGCATTTTTCTTTGGCCTCCACTCTTGTTTCACCACTTTTTTGTGTTAACTCTTTTGTGACCAATTCTTTTGTCTCGACCGGCTATGAGGAAAGCGCAGTTGATTATTCAAAATTGATCACTGAGGTAATACCCATAATGGATAATAACATTGCATATAAACAGGCATCATCCACGTACCGTTGAAGTTCCATGGCCCATACCAAGGGTAAAACCATGAAGAAGAAGAAGAAGAATATTGCTGAAGATCCATCCTCGCTCATTTCCAACCTTGCTTGGCGGGCGAACTTGATCTCCTTGGTAGTTTGTCATCTTTTGGAACCTTCAGCTTGTTGTCTTGCCTCCCAAGCATTGAAGTCGTTAATGTGATTTCCTCCTTGCTGTCGGGCTTCTTCTTCTCTTGCAACTCAACAGTGTGTACATGTAAAGGAAGCTCATCTACTTGCATTTTCGTAAATGTCAACCGTCCATCATTAATGGCCGATTGAACTTGTCTACGTAATATGTTGCAATCATTAGTGGCATGAGAATAAGAATTGTGCCACTCACAATATGCCCGCTGCTTTAATTCGTTAGGCGACAGTATGATATGGCCTTGTGATAATTTGATTTATTTCTTTTCTAATAAATAGTCAAATATCCTATCACTTTTGGCCACATCAAATGTGAATTTTACTTCCTCATGCCGATACTTATGACCAATCGGCTTATGGGTGGAGCAAACGAATGGTTTAGACTTAGAAGACCAAACCCATTTGGCCGTAAACATATCAATTATCTCATCATCCAAAGATTCAATCTCTTGATCAATTACATTAATATGAGAACGATCAGACTTAACCATTTGTAAGATCTTGGCTTCTTTAGCTTGGATTTCCTGAGCCAGAGCTTTTTGAAGTAATTGGCTTATATCTAAGAAACTATGACTATCTAGTCTTTCTTTCAAGTATTCAAGCAAACCAGGGTAAGCCAAATCTTTACAGAAAGAGTTAAACTAAAACACCAGATTCTTGTGTCTCTAAATCTTCTAATATATTCAGAAACAGACTAATTATACTTTTGTTTAACCGATGTCAAGTGTGACAAATTTAATTCGGCCTCACCAGTAAAGAAGTAATCATGAAACTTTTGTTCTAATTGAGACCAATCATGAATACAATTTGGTGCGAGTTATACAAACCAAGTAAATGCGGCACCAGATAAAGATAATGGAAAAAGGCTAAGTTTTAAAACACTACTACCACTAGCTTCCCCACATTGCATGATAAATTGGCCAATATGTTCTAAAGTAGATTGGTCATCTTCTCTAGTGAATTTGACAAAGTGAGGCACTCTAAACCCTTGAGGATATGGAACATTATCATAGGAATCAGGATAGGGTTTCTGATAGGTGCGCTTTTTTAACCCTAGTATCTATACCAAAAGCATTCTTGGAAACTTCGGCAATCTCATATTCAAGGCTTTTGGGTTGTGGTGGTGGTGCCATTAACTAATGGATTTGACAAGATTCCATGTTGATTAGCCGAATTCTAAGATGCTATAGGAGTAATAGGAGCAGCAGTGGCATAAGGCATTAAAGATTGTACTGAAACATAATGGCTGACCATAGGATAATTGGGAATAGCCATCGTAGGAGCCGATCCCAAAAAATTCGTCGAGGGCGGTCTGACCGGCGATGCCTACTCCCCCCCCCCCCCTCCCGCGGCCGGACCGGCCGCTATCTCCAGTCTGACCAGTGACATAGCTCTGGTCAGACCGGCCGCTATCCCCGGTTGGATCGGCTGTTGAGGACACCTCGAGACTTGTAACGCAATTTGCAGCTTGCCACATCACTATTGGAGTGGTGGGGTCTCAAATAAAACTAAATAAATACTGTAACCACCACACCTCAAAGCAGATTTGACGTCGCAAACCACAAATACGTTACAAACTCATGGCGCCAAACCTGAAATAAATGAGATACTCAACAGAATAGCCTTTACCAGTCCTTCCCAAGATATGCCCGTCAAACCACACGATGGTGACAACCAAGAGACTACATATCACAGAGGACTCGATCCACACCAGCTATTAAGCAAATATCTCAAATATTTCAAGCTCATACTTGTGTTCGACTAGCTCCCAGGAAAAGTACTAGTCTCAAACGTTCATCTCAAGCAATGATATACAATAAATGGGTGTACAAGTAAATAAACTAAATCTACAAGATAAGAGTTACATAGGCCAATCGGCCAAATATTATGATTCAGTGGAAGCTTGTCTACCCATACCACAGGCAACCGACTAGGGGTAAACCCCTTAAAGAATCAATCCTGAAGAATCAACGGATCTCATATCACTCAACCTACGACAAAGGTTAATAACAATAATACAAGCAAGAGTCAGTACATTACTGAAATAATGTACTACCAAGGACAATCTTATATCACTATATGCAAGCTCTAAGTCAAGGAGAGGCTATTTGTAGGTTCATTTTGCATAAAGCAAATTTTAGTTCATAATCAGTTGCAACGGTATTTAGTAAAGCAATAAAACATGTATAGTATATAAAGAAAGTGATTAACATAATATAAGTAGCATACTTGTTACCCTCCCCGGCAACAAGTCATCGTAATCATCAAAAATCACCAACCCATATCCCAATTTCATAAACACATTTGTAAAGCACAAATCCATACTCATGACACATCATTATGTCGCTCATGACGGCGAGCACGGCTAATCGATTAGTTTCGACTCTACAGAGTTTGTACAACTTTACCCACATGATGTGAATTCTCTACTTTGTCTTGTGCTCGTGAAGCACTACAACACTCTGCACGTTGAGTGCGGTCTAGAGGTCACAACGTAGCCTTTACATTGCTCAATGCCTAGCCTTGCACCAGCGACAGCAAGCGGGAATCCACACCGAGGGGCTACCTTGATGCCGCTAGGTGGCGGGCCCACACCTTAACCTAGTGCCATGGTGGCAAATACCCTGTTTCCCTATGAGGCACTATACCGTTGTATTGGACAGACTTAGACGCCTAACGCCGTTACGGGCCGTTAGGTAGTTCCTATGAGTTAGTAGAACGACCTAACCCATACTACTTCGGCCTACCATGTGCAAGGCTAAGCATTAGACAACTTAATGATCTAAGGCCATCCCATTCTGGCACATGTGATTGTACGGTAAGCAATAGTTAATGACATAAAGTTTGGTCTTTAATCGACTCAGGCGAACACTCCCCCTATTGGTGTACAACTACTCCATATGCATACCGCTTGCCACCCAAGTCTAGAATCGGGTTTTTCATCATTTTAGTCCACAAATAATGAGAGGCTTCACCTCTATCCTGAAGTTATAAAATGCCCATTTTCAAATGTATAAAGTGATCACAATTTTATTTAACATATTACTAAGCATGGCTAAGCATATAAGAGAATAATAAGCAATTATAAGCCCAAATGAGCATAAGTAAAGTACTCTATTCATCTCTAAGGTTACAAACAGCAAGGAGTACAAGGTTTCAAGGTAGATCATGCAACAATTAGGTCATAGCTACCATTTACCACATTTCAAATACTGTTATTCATAAATACGCATGCAATTTTATAAAAAATACATTTCATTCCCAAAAACATAGGATTCAATTTGTTCAAAGGAGGAGGGGAGAATACTTGCCTTACTCTTGGATACCTAGAGTAACAATTACTCCACTCTTTCACCGACTTCGAATTTGTCCTCTAAATGAAATTTAACCTACGATCGAATAAATAGCAAATAATGCAAAAAAATCCAAAATGCTCTAATAATAGTGAATTAAGGTGAAATAATTTCTATTTTATCTTTTTTTTTATTTGGGAGTTACGAATTTTACAAGTTCTTTCGGTGGAAATACGATGTTTATACTTTAGATGGATTTTAGAGTTACCTTAAGAGGTAGTTTTGTCAAATTCTTATTTTTAACTTTAGAAGTTTCATTTTCAAAGAGGAGTGGTGTGAAAAATCCTAATTTAGCATTTTTATCTTTTGAGAAATGTTGCACTTAGAATTTTTATATGTGAATATGTCAAGATACAAATCATATTAAATATCCAAAATACTTCAATGTATGTGGAAGCTATGCAGTGAGTTGGTACTGGTCATAGATGAATCTTAGTGAAGAAATCTCCATTTTACCCACTTTTATTTAGAAGATGTGAATTTTGTGAGTTTAGGCTTGTATATAGTTATTTATACGTGTTCTTAGTATACGTATTTTAGGACTAGGTTCCTATGAAATTTACATTTGTATAATCAAGAAAAGTACATTGTGAACTCACTGTGATTTATTTGAGGCTAAAACAGAATTACTAAAATTTTAAGAAATTCTTTTGCCTTTTATACCCTACTTGTAGTTTCCATCTATTATACAAATCTTAAAGCTCTTTTGTCTTTCTAATTTTAGTTAATTCTCTATTTATAGAATTAAAGAGAAAATTATTGTGAAACTAACAAAATTGGATCATGTTATTTGGAGTTAATGTGAATTTCCTATGCATTTTAGAAGTTGTTACATATTTCATACAATAATCAAAATATTTATCTATTACCAAATTTATAAAAGTGTTTTTTATACGAGTTTAACCAAGTTTCAGTTTACAGCAGCAAACTTCAACACTTTGTGAATATATCTAATCTTGAGTTACCAAAATTGAAGTTAATGTGAAATGGCTAAAATTTGTAAAGTGTTTATGCACTTTTATATATTATTCTATTTTTGAGGAATATTATGTACTAGTTATTTCATATTTTAGTTTATAGAAATAAAGTTTATAATTCTTTTATTCCAAAAAATTTTGTTTCATCCAATTTGGAGTTAACATGAATTAGTTATGGATTTTACAAATTTATCCATTTTTCAGTTTAACAAGAAATATATTTAACTTTTTCTTAAATTTTCTTAGATTTTTAAATAACTGGGTCCACCGGTCAGTGAGAGGCAAAGTGCAGAAAAGTCCCTGGGTTTCCTACAAATAAACCCACAGTCCCTAGCCACGTGTGCAAAGGGATTTCACTACTAGTGCTTGAGTTCTTATATATTTGCAGTTAAGTCCTTGGGTCCACATGTCATAGAGTGGTGTTCTTATTAATTAATCTAGCACGTTTTAATTTCTTTGCAAATCGGTCCTCGCACTTTAGTCTTCCCACTGCCCGGCAGGTCCCACATGTCAGCGAGACCGAGCAGGGGAAGCATGAGGCAGGGCAACCCGCAACGGTGTTCGTGCCTGCCAGGGGCGAACAGCGGTGCGGCTGGCGCTGTGGCCAACAAAGAAAAGGTATAGGAGATCCAGGTGAGGTTGTGGGTGGTGGTTTCATCGCTGTTAGTGGCCGGAGCTATGCCGACGAGGGGCGCAAGCGGCGGAGGCAATCGGGCGATGATGTGTATCTTGTTTTGGACTCGATCTGGCTGTGCACATGCATGCGTGAGTTACTGCTAGATGCAACGGTGCTCACCATGCAATTTCCCGAGGTGGAGGAGGGCTGGACAGCTGTAACACCCTAAATTATCACCATATAAAAATAAATGAGAAAAAGGAATTTTAGAAATTAAATTAAAAGCCCCAAGGAGTGAAAAAATAAAAAAGGGAAAAATCTATAGTAAAGTGGGCTTGGAAATAATTTTATAAAATTCTTTGCTTAATCATCTATTTTCTGGAATTTTCTAGGATTTATTTGATTAAGGAAAGTATTTTTGGTGAATTAAATAAGTCTACAGCATTAAAATAAAAGAAAAAGGGGTTAAAAACCCCCTTCCCTGTGCATGGGCCAAATCTGGCCCGTTACTGTGCACTTAACGCCCCCCTCGCACGCTCGGCCCATGGCCTGCGACTGCCGCCTCGCCCGCGCCTCGCCGACAGGTGGGCCCCACATGTGAGCATCGTCGTCGACCTCTCGCCAAGGAGTCCTGTTCACCCCCGAGCGCCACTGTCGAAATCCCGAAAAATCCGAGCGCCTTCCCCAAGGAAACCGGAGCCCTATCGCCGTCAGTTGAGGAGGCCTGAAGCTTCCTGACTCGGATCTTATCCCTAATCCGTCTCCGCCGCGTATCTCGCCGAACCTGAGCCGAACTCGCCACCTCGCCACTATAAATAGCAAGCCCTAGACCCTTGGAAGCTATCCCGCGCACAAGGTTGAGCTCTAGCTAGCCCTAGCCACCTCCCCGCATCCCAAGCTCACTCCGCCGCTGCCGCCGAGCCCCGGTCGCGTGTTGTCGGCGCTTCGATTGTCATTAGAGTCCGTCGTCGCCTCTGTGAGCTTCACCAGAGCCCAAAGAAGCTTGGCCACTGCCTCTGGACTGCCGGAGATCGTCGGAGCACCGTTGCCGTCGGGAACCCGAAGACCACCGCCGCTTGGAGCTCGTTGCCCTCGCCTCTCGTCGCCGTTCGCCGCCCGTCTGCCCACGGTGAGAACCGCCGTGATCTCCTCTACCTATTCCCACCCTCGCCGCGCACCGCCATGCCACCGATCGCCGGCGACCATTGGTCCCCGTGCCACCGCCGACCACGCCATCGCCCGTGCAGACTCAGCCATCGACGTGGCTCCTACGTAGGCGCCAGCTCGAATCCGCTCGGATCTAATCCGAGCCATCGACTACCCGATTTAATCTCAGCTGTTCGATCTGAGTAGGATTAGATCTAAGCCTCTGATCTCTCTTAAAATCTTGGATCAATCTGGACCATCCGATCTGGTTTCATTAAATCTACACCATTGAAACCCCTGTGGACCTCGGTGAACCCGGTATACCGTAGACCCGAGCCCTTTCCCTCTCTGTCTAGTGGGCCCCGTTGGTTAGCAGCTAGCCCATCCCTCTCTCTCTCCTGTGATGATGTCATTAATCTTTTCCCAAATTAAATTAATTCATAAATGACGTAATAAATCAGTTTAATTTTTTTAATAGGCTTTTAAAGGGTTTAAACTTCTAAAATTCATAACTAATTCATCCGAACTCCATTTGGGGTGGTTCAACTTGCAAAATTCTTTAAAGAACAAGATATATCCATTAAAAATATAATATTTTACTGTTTATGTATGTTGATGTACTGTTTTGCTCTTTTTGTTTATTGCCTTTAGTCGTCGACGTTCAGGAAGAGTCGCAGTTTCTCGAGGAGAGTTCCGAAGCTTGTGTGGAACAGCAAGGCAAGTCACACAAATTCCTCAATACCTTTGAGCATATTGTTCCTGTGTTTAAAGTTATATTTTCTTTCAACTCTGCATTTATTTTGGAATGTCATCGGTAAAGGGAAACCCTGATCCTTGTTTATGGCCCCTTTGACTTGATTACTGGATATTGTATCTATGGGATAAATGTGACTAGCTAGCTTTATTTATTCGTTAGCTAGATTACCTCTAGGACTCTGCTTAGCCATGCTTAGCAAACTATAGAATAACTTCTGGGCTGTAACATTAACTTTGGTTATAATATTTAGTTCACATGAAATGATGATTCAATTTACGACGATGGTCGTACAAGGATAATTTAATGGTCCACTAAAATTTGATTAAAAGGTGGGTTACGAGCACCAGGGTTGGGAATGTTGCTAGCAGTGCTTGTGACTGTTAACAACCGATCGCGGTCTACTAGTTGCAAAGCAATACCCATGCTAACCACAAGCAAGAATGGGTAATGGCGGGATTTAAAGTGTAGTTCGTTCAACCGGAGACCCCACAGTGTGTTGTGGCTGTGTCAACTAGACACCATGGCTATGTCACTAAGTCCATGTCTTGAGCGTTGGATCGTTTCCCTGTTGGGGGCTTGATCAGCTTCTGTCGGAAACTGGTGGTTCAACGGGTAGCACTCTTGTTGTGTGGGTTACATGAAGGGTCCTGTCACAACTCCTTTCCAATGTACCATGGTAGTATTAAGGCGCACAGTGATGTGTTGTGGAGTTGTGTCTTGTGGGTAAATTGGTACACCTCTGGCCAGAGTAAAACTATTCGAATACTTGTGCGCACGGTTAAGGGCGGGCCTAGCAATCTTTTCTGTGATTAGTCCCACTTTACCTAAACTTGACTGTTAAATGATGGAATATGTTTAGCTCCAAGTTGGAGTGGTTGGGCCTATACCGTTTTGGTGAGCGGTATAGTGTTAATCAATATTGCTTAATAACTAATGCTTTATTTCCCTCTTAAATGCTTTACTAAATGTTTTTATACAAATTGAGCCATATTATGCCATTCTTTATTATCTTGTGCACTTGCATATTTGCTGCGTGGCTTGCGGAGTATTTCATGTACTCACCTTGCAATCAACAATCATCATTCAGAAGAGTACTTTAGCGAGAAGGACTACTTGGAGGATTAAGTGGGAGTCTGTGGAGAGGGTTTCGTCATGCTATCTTAGTTATTTACCGCTGTTAGAAATTTATCTTTTTGTGAGGTACCATTCGCCTCTGTAATAAATATTTCCGATATGTAAACAATTACTTTGATTATCAACTATGTCATGTGTGCCTCGGTTGATTCCTAGACGAGGATTTACACACAATAAAACTCTAGAATTTTGGATGAAAATTCTGGGCGTGACAACAGCAGTGGCGATAGAGAGGATGGCTCTGCGGCAGCGGATTCCCACGGTTTCACGGTGATGGGTTGCTCCGGTTGAGCTGCGGCCAAGGCAGAGTGTCTACCATGTTAGAGGCTCCCTAGAGATGGCTCCTGTGAAAGGGATTGAACTGAAACATACCGGGGATGGCAAAATCGACGGTGAGGTCTTTGGCCGGAGTTAGGGAAGACGGAGGCCGATCTCGAGCTTCATGGCTTCGCAACTTGATTCCTTCGGTCAGCTAGCTCCTAGAGGTGAGGTGACGACGTTGGCGTGAGGACTTGGTCTGCAACGTCTTGGATTGGCCGGAATGGCGACGATGTTGCGACGACGGTCTGTAGAACAGTGACAGTGCACGGCGGGGACTTCGGTCAGCAATTCCTAGGGCAAGTAATGCGAAAATGGAATGGTTAGGAGGTACTGATCATGTTCCTTTGGTTAAGAAGGATGGAGCTCACCGGAGTTAGCT
Source organism: Oryza meyeriana var. granulata (assembly GCA_003991445.1). Taxonomy (NCBI): domain Eukaryota; kingdom Viridiplantae; phylum Streptophyta; class Magnoliopsida; order Poales; family Poaceae; genus Oryza; species Oryza meyeriana. The sequence goes on from RYFJ01001536.1 coordinate 137,184, forward strand.
CAGGCTCGATCGAACACTGTCGGTGGCAGAGAAGATGACTTTGCCGTCGGTGATCCTAGGGTTCTCCTTCGGATTTCTCGGTGGGAACATGAGGAGGAAGAGAAGGAGAGGTAGCTGGTGTGTTTTGAGACGAAATGGCCGAAGCTTCCTAGAGGTGTGCTAGTCCATGTAGCTCTGTAGGCTAAGAGACATGTTGGCTATGGCTTGCTGAGGTGTGTCCACCTCTATAGTGATCAAGGTGTGTCCCACGAGAGAAATATTGTGTCACATAGCTTGAGCTAGGTCTAGGCACTAATTAGTGGGTCCATGTAGTGAAGTCCTAGGAAGAAAAAAGGAGGATGGGTAGGAATCTTGGTAAAACACACTGTCCTAAGCAATGGTGAAGCTTACAAGTGGACCATGGATCTTGTGGGGTTCATATGGCAGTGAAATAGATGAGAGGAATTCTATAGACTCCAGTGTGGAAAGTTGTGCTAGTTAGCTGTCTTGCACATGTGATTTCACAAAGTTACAATAGATTTCATGGGTTTGAAAAATTACTGTGAGAAGATGGATATGTGTTTTATTAACCTGCCAAGTTCCAAAGCTAGAGGCCTTATAGTTTTTAATGTGGCAAAAAGATGAAATAGGTATAGTTACACAGTTTTGTGCAGTCCATTTTATTTCCTAGAGTTTTGCACTTGTCATTTTATGTGTTTTCTTCGAGAATTAAATTAGGCCAAATTTTTTGGTTGTAGGGTTCATATTTGGTACTCACTTTGGTAGAAAGGCACTGCAAGAGTAGTCTTTATTTCTATTTGATGAAAATAAGAACTAATCAATTTATTTTGGCTAGTCCTCCTAGTTTTGCTGATTTGAAGGATTTTATTAGAGTGCTTATTGAAGTGATTAAATCATGTAAAATTTACAGTAGATTAATTGTGTTATATAGTGATTATAGGAATTTTTCCATGATTTTATGTTAATCCAATTATTTTTAGAATTTCCTTAGGCTATACAAATGCATATACATCCTATTATGGAAATGCACTTTAAGATCTAAAAACAATAGAAATAAAGCAATGCACATGAGATGTTGATGAATTTATTTATCTCCACATTTTTATGTCAAACATTCATTTATACACTTTTAGTCATATTACATTTTCTATTTTGTAAATTAATTCTTAAAAATCTTTATACACCAACCCTTAAGCATTTTAACTTAATCAAAATTCTTATTCACAATTGAATATGAATTACTTTCATTTTCAACTGACCTAAAGAGGGTTCTAGGAATTTGTAGTATGGATTCATGTGTCGTTTTTTTGTATTCTCTTATATTTTTATATTTTCACCTAGCATGAGTTTTTGAGTAAATTGAAATTTTGACTATAAAAGTTTTAGCGTACCCCTTTTTAAATTTACACTAGTCAATCCACCTCTCATTTTACTCCCTTGTATAGAAACTACAAGATATTATCTTCGAGGGCTTTTTATTATTTTATTTAAGTTCAAATTTTGAAATTCGAAATTTGGGTATGTTACATCGACGGTATTACACTGGTCTGAGTGGCATACTGTGCCGTAGTATTGAGTGGAATATAGATATTTTTCATCGGCCAATATTGTTGTATAGGTATTTTTGGTATATTAAAGTCCAATGGAATACCATACATAGGATCACTATTATATGAAGTAGATGCACCACCTAACAATCGGCTATAAACCGATTCTCCATCTCATTCATGCGAGCATCTAAGGTTTTCTCAAGGGTAGTATTAAAAGATGTAAACCGATTATATAACCTAGCAACAACAGTACCATCTACTATTTGAGCAATTTCAGATGAAAGAACAGGGGTATTGCTAAAATCGGTTATTACCTTAGATATGTCATCGACGGACAACATAAATTCCTCTTACTTGATGACGCCTTGCCTCGTCTTTCGGTAGCATGAAGCCATCTTTCACCGTAGATCTTTAATTTGAGCCTCAAACTCCTAGCAATCAGCTTCTGGCAACTCTTCATATTCCACCGCCATGATGTTGTCTTGATCAAGCTCAGTGCGAGAACTCATGATGGAGAAGTAGAATTTCGGCTATAACAACCGAAATCGTTCCCCAGCGGAGTCACCAAAAGGTGTGTTGGCGCAAAAACGCGTCACTCCACACACGTGAGCACCTTGTGTGCAACCCGTAGCAGCACCCAGAGACGTGCCACCACAGGGGATAGATGCCACCAAACGATCACCCGGGATGGACCCCGTCAAAATGAACGCGTGCTGGTTTATCCTAGACTCGGCAGGCCAGCTAGGACGTCCTCAAACGTCATAGAGATGATGAGCAATTGGGGATTGGATGAGAATAGACGTGGGATACAGGTAGCAAGAAGGTGGGAGATGTAGAATATAGAGGGTAAAGGTAATAGATTGATTTTGACGATTGATTGGTTGATAGGTTGTTGTTTTCAATCGGCCTTGGCCCCCTATATTTATAGGAGGGGTGGTCTTGTGTCTACAGGGCCTTCTCCATGTCATATTAGGCTTAGAGATCAACTACAATGGCGGTCAAACCGGCCTCCATAGGAAAGCTCCGGTCTTTTCTAAATTTGGCTTGAACTTGCTATAAATCTAAACTAGTGCCATATTTTGGTGTCAACAGAAGGGAGCCTTGCCGTGGCCAATTTCTTCTTGCCACCAGTGAATTTCATTGGCAATCGAGCTCCGCCAGGACTATCGCCATGCTTGATCTCGATTCTACCTCCTACCGACCGCCGCCCCGAGCTCCCGCACAGCTAGCCGGTGAGTGTGCCGATCCTAGCTGGCACTGGCTCGTGGAAGAGAAGAGCAAAGAGGGGAGAGGGAGGACAGAGCAACGAGATAGAGGGAGGGGAAAGGAAGAAAGAGAAGAAAGAGAGAGGAGTGAGGCTAACAAGCGAGCCCCACCCTGGGAGTTTTGATTAAGTGCTAATGACAGTAATTAACTTAACGATGTGGTTAACATGTCTCTATGACATGTGGGCCATGTTTGTTGGTAAAATGTATTTAAAACCAATTTTGAATTATGAGCCACTGACGTGTGGGCCCCACTAGCTTGAAAAGTGTTTAAAAACTTTGTTAAGCCTCTATGTCACCGACATGTGGGACCTGGCCATGGTTGTGGTCGCTTGACCAGTAAAACACCGACCCCGGCCCACCTGTCAATGACTAAGTACGTTTCCCTTTGGAAATTAATGTTTTAATAAATAAAATAATGTAGGACCCCTCTGTCAGTGTTAGTAACCTCGGAAAATAAGTTAGGGAAAATGGGAAAATGGCTGAATAGAAGGTTTTGCAATTAATTTTATTTAATTCAAATTTAAATCTTTGGAATCCCATAACTCACTCGTTTTAAATTGAAATCCAGTGAAACTTTTACCAAAATTCATCTAAAATCAAGATCTATCTAATGGCACTAGTTTGGGATTTTTAAAAAAATTTCTAGTAATTATGGCTTATTTAATTCGACGTTAGTGCAATAGGTTAATTAGTCTTTCTTTAAATAGGTTACGTGTGCGAGGATGAACTCGTTGCCGATGAGGAGGAGCCATTGGCAGAGCAAGGCAAGTCACTATGCCCTCCTCCATGATCATGTTGATCCTATATTGTGAAATGATTTGATTGCAACTAAAATGCATGCTATACTTAAATTGCGTACCTAATCGCTTTAGTAGGAATGTTATTGATTTCCCCGCACTTTGATTGTCGTATCATGCTCAGTCCTTAGTCATATAATGACATTACTTAGCCATGCTTAATTATATGGTTGTATATTGTATGCTCATGATGTGATTATGGATGGGAAGGGGATAATTACTCAGGGTTGAGTGATTATCGATGAGTGGGTGGAGACATGAGCGTCACTCCACGTTTCACACATAAAACCATTTGCAAAAACTAAAAACTTAATGGTACAAAACTGATTTCGACTAGGGCGGCATGGTTTGAATTGGGTGGTTCTATGAAACGGTTAGTGCTGACCCTGATCAGTTAAGGACCGAGTCAAGAAGCTATAAACGAATTGAGTACGACCGCAATTCTTGAGTCGGGGTAGACTCGGTGGATTAAGTGAACTGAGCAGTGCGGTACCCTAGTCATCGGTCTGTTTTGGTGTGTGGTGTGTGTGTGGAGGTGTTGTTGTTTTTGCGTTGTGTGTAGGCGAGGTGTGTGTTGAGTTATCCAAACCTTGGGCCTATGACTCCTCACACCACTAGCGCGGTGGGATGTAGGGCCAGGGGGTGCATGAGGACTCATAGTCCATGGGGTGGGTACCGCATCCTGTAAAGAATCTGGAAAGCCGGGTCCTGACAAGTCTTATGCGTTGGGTGCGTCATGGGTTGCGGGTAAAGCGTATATCCACTGCAGTGTGAATAAATTAATCTATTAGAATAGCCATACTTGCGGTTAAAGGAGCACCAGGGCTTGTACTACTCTTGACTAGCCTCAGAAGTTTCAAACTTGCTTAGATTAGATTTGGAAAGGAGTATGTGGACTATCTCGGGATGCGAGAAGATCGATGTGGGTAGGATTGTGGTAAATTGAATGCGAGGGTAAACCAAACCAAGGGGAAACTTGGGGAGGTGCATGTATCACTCGTTGTTGGATAACAACTTGAACATAACGTCTGTTTTCCGTTAAAATTGCTAGGTCATAGGTTTATACACTACTTTGTGAAAGATTGCTTTCTACAAATAAACCAAGCCATCTGTGAACCCCTGTGTGCACTATTGCATCTTGTAGTGGTGGCTTGTGAGTACGTTTATACTCACCATTGATTATTCCCTATTTTTAGAGGTAGAAGTCGAGAGAGACCCCTACATACAATTTCCTATAGAGAAGGAGCCGAAGGAGACACAATAGGGACCATGGTTCTCTAGTCGATGCCTATGGAGTATAGGTGGACTATCGCAACTTCGCTTCTGCTACCTTATCTATATCTTTTGGTACTTGATACTGTAAACAGCCATGCTTGGTCTAATTGGGTCCCACTCGGATAACCCTTGTAATATTAAGTATTGTAAAATTGTTAATCAATGCAGGTGATGTTATATTAGCTATATTATGTGTTTACCAAACTACTGATCCAAAAATTTGGTACTGTGGACACATGAGGTTTCCTATGTTCAAAACCGGAGGCCGACACACACGATCGAAATCATTATTTATAACAGTTCCTTGACCCAATACTGAACATTGGTCACTAATGTGAATCATCGTCTATAACGGGTGCATGACTGTTACATATCACTGAATCACTAGCGGTTCCCAAATTGTCATCCAGACAGCTTAGAGGAGTTGACCAGTGACATCTCCAAAGAAGGTTGTGGAGGAGGCCAACCCGGGGTGATTATAAGTGGCTCGGTCTTTGCCATCTCCAAAGTAGAGGGAAAACGACTATTAGTGATCAAGGCTTGAGAGCTCACTTGTGGTAGTGGCTCTCCCTCGCCCATCTCTTGATGAAGAGATTTGAAGGCAGGCTTTGAGGGGGCAGTGAAGTGAAGCTCGCCTCAACAATGACACAGAAAACCGGTAAGTTTCCAAACATTGGATGAAAGATTTAGTTGTCTCTTGTGTTATTTATTTATTGTATTTACTTTGAGCAATTTACTTTGCTAGGATAGTTTGAGCCAATATCACCCTAGGCATGTAAACATTAGTATAGCTTAGTCTTTATTCCTTCAATCAAGCCTAGTATCTTAGGTCAGTTGAAAAATTTTTAATAGGTGTAATTTATTTTAAACCTCCTATGTATTCACGCCCTCTAGTCGGTATCTTGCTCCTACACATGTGTACATATATGCCTCTGAAAAGTGGTGTGTGTTATACATGTGTGTGCACACAAGTTTGTATCTAAGCACGTCCAAAGTGGGAAATGGAATAGAGCAGCTAAAATTAAGGGCCCAAATATGTACCTCAATATATACTATATACACTGAAAATGATTAATTATAAGATATATATCATTAATTTAAGAATTCGTTTTAAGTAATATTAGATGATTCCTCTACTCTGTTGACATGAATGCCTAATGTAATTCTTAATATTGTAAAAATAATATATAATGAAATAAATATATTTTGGTTATTGTCACTTTCAAATATATGGTTGATTATATTGTGCTTAGAATTAGGGTCTCAAATACCTAGATCAGTCAAGTGTGCGCCTCCTACGTAATTGTAGTTTTCGTACGTAAGAAAAAACATGGCATGAGATGGGATATTTTCATGTTTCTCCTTGTCTCTCCCATGTTCTGTGTCGGATGGACGTATAGAAAACTCGGCAGTAGAAGTACACCTCGTTGCCGTACAGCAACACTACTGGTAGAGTCGTACTAGTAGAGAGCGAGAGTACTCGTACTGCAGGCCAGGCAGCACGTACGGATAGTAGCAGTAAATTGAAACGAAGGGCGTGTCGCGGTCGGGCGGATCCCGCGGTCGGGGCCGTGTCGCCGGCGCGCCCAACATCCCCCACGTACACCTTTTCTTTACTGCACGAGCACCAATCCCCCCTTGTATTGTATTGTACCCGTCCTTTCCCACCGTTTAATCCACCAGAGATATTCGTTTCTCCCTTTCTTTTTTTCCCGTTCGGTCTTCCGGAACCCTGTATGAATGGATGGCTTGAGTAATTCGATAGTGTATGGAGCAAGTACGATTTGTCAAAACGTCGCGAAATTTCGAATATAAATATAGGGGCACATGTAAAGATGAACACAGAAAAATTCCGTTCCAACCGTGACAACAGCAGAAAGGTCCTAAGGCTGGCCCTCCTTGGATCCCCCACCCCATCCAAATCTTAAACTCTAAACCCCGTCTTTTAACTAGTCAGGATTCCACGCCCTTACCGCTAGCATTGATGACTCACCGCCTGCCGCCAACCCAGGGCTTTGGGGCCGGCACAACCTCACCGCTCGCCCGTTATGCCGCCCACCGTCGGGCCACCACTCCCACAACCATCACTCCAAGGCAGGCAAACTCTCCTCTCCTCCTCCTCCTCCATCCCCTCCCACCACGATCCAACCCTAAACCGTAATTAGTCGGACCGCCACCATTTCACCGGAGCTGAACGAGGAGACCAACATGAATTGTGGTGCGAATCCAACGGTGAAGGATTCAACAGAAATCCATCCTAATTTTCTATCAAGTGAAGGTTAGTAATTCTGTTAAAAATAAGATATGATTTTAGGAACCAAGTTGACCATAAAAGCAGTTTATGATCGGTCAATATATCGAGGTCGGACACCTTCATACAAGACCGAGATAAAACGCGGATGCGCTCATCAAGCCAATGTGGTGACATATATTTACCCATTTGCAAGCTCATTAATCAATCAATCAATTGATTGATCTATCAATCAATCTATCTATATATCTATCTATACCTATATTAATTACACTCCACGAAAACTCCCATCTTAACAAAAAGATCTAACCATCGATTTGATCGATTGTATTATTGTGATGGTAGATCGTGTTGAGAATCCATGTTAAATAAATCATGCAATTAAATATGGACTCTAATTTAACAATTCTGAAATTCGTAATTAATAATTGTGATATCATACCCATCTTGGACTCTCAATTTATTGCATTATTAATTTAATTCCAAAATTCAAAATTAATAATTAGCAAGTTGTAACTAACGTGAACTCTTGTTTTAATATTAGCAGCTATAATTTTAAACGCAACCAACATGTTTAATATAGAAGTATTAGAATTTTAATACTTATAGTATAGTAATAATAGCCTATGCAATATATGGATTGACGACTAGTTGGTCTAATCTATGGTACAACCAACCATATCACTCCTGCTGTGGGTGAAGCGTGGATATACATCCACAGACTAATGACAAATATTGGTGAACACCAATAACATAAGGGGGTTAAGCGGCCACAACGAATATGGATCTTGGCAATGGTGGATAAGGTTGTAGGATATACCGGAGTCGGAATTTTAATACTCCATAGGAGCTTAAACGAGGCTTAACCGTTGAACATACATACACCTTGATAATGTAGAAATACTTATATTTTTAAAAAAAATTAAATGCTTGAAGTTTGTTTTTTTTTTACGAACGGAGTATTAGATAGAGAAAAAGGACAACCCTATACGCTACTCATAGGCTAGGTTGTGAATGGGTATGTTCCAAATCTCTAAGGCCGAGAGTTCAAAACAGACTTCTTTGAGCGAGTTCAATAGAGCACACTCAGCCAGCGATATGACGTAAACTTCAGATTGATTGATGAGCTGAAGAGAACAAATACGGGAGAGAGTATTAAAGCCGATGATAGATTAATCGCCCGGCTGCACACACGCTCCAGGACATCTGTGGGTCGGTGTGTGACTTTCTACTTTTCTAGGCATGGGTGAGAGAGGGTTAAGAGGGAATGGTGGGCCCTAATAAAATTAAATAATGTTTTTATTGGCATTGCACTATAGATATGGTTGTAGTGATTATCTGTTGCTCCATCTCGCAGTGACGTTGTAAATACTATTATCTTTATCTAACTTTTAATATATATCTGAATGTAAAATTATTATATTTTAAAATAGAGAAAATATAGCTAGTTATTGGTTGTATCATCATACTTAGGACATGTCTAACAATAACAATAAATAAACCGGTCTATATAACTCTGTCCGGTAGGATGGAGTTTTGACGTGGACGAGAGACAGGGAGAGAGGAGTCGACTATCCACTAAAAATCTCAACTTCTTCACACAAGATACGAGAAAAAACTGAAGAGAGAGATGGATGAGAGTAAAAATAAGTAAATGGATTAATTGTTAAAGTTAGTACAATCGTATAACATATTTTTATGAAGTAACATTTGATTGTGTGTACTACATCAGGAGCCTAAACGAGGCTCAACTGTTGAACATGCATGCGCCTTGGTTTCCCAGTAGATCAACAGCTTGAAATGATGAACTGGACAGCAACTCGAGCAGAACAGCAGCTGAACAGATTAATTTACCTATAAATATGTTGGACAAAGATCTAAATAGCAAAAACTATTGCGACGACCTACAACTTGTTGTAATGCAAATTGTGACTCCGGAACAGCAAATTAATAGATACGTGGTCGATGTGACCCCAAGCAAATTAAACCAGATGAACTTGCCAGCCAGGACGACCGATCCAAACTGGGAAGCGTACGTATCTATACTCTTTTAAAAACCCAATGATGACGGTGAGTGATAAATTTATCATCATCCACTACCACTGCTATATGGGTCCTCAAAAAATAAGATAGGTGAACTTTTTTTCCTCTCAATCCAAAGCCACCAAATAAAGCTCTTGTGTAAGAAAAAACAAAACTTATGCTCTTATTGCCATGGTAATAAAAAAGGAGTTTCCGGCCTTCTATTCGTCTTCTACACATATTTTCTAGTCAGATTTTGTCATATATTTTAGCTCATATTCTAATCTTAAATATGAAACATACTAATCACTTTTTTAGATTGCTAGAAGTAACTATGTAGCTTAACGTACATATACAAAATATAACAATAGGATTAATTTTATTTTAATTTTTGAGGCTATAAAGTGTACGGTGGGGTTCTCTTTTTTAAGTTTCTGTTACAACGTACAGGCATTTAGCTAGTAGAGTATAGAGCTGTGGATATATATAACTTCATCGTTTAAATCATGACGCCCTTGAATATTTAAGTGTGTGTTTTCTTAGGATTTTAGCACGGTTAGAGATTCATCATCGGTCTCTGTATATTTGACTCCGTATTAAATGAGTGTACTCACACGTATGCACATATGTATGTGTGTAGTGGTACATTAGCGTCTTTGATAAAAAAAAGTTAGGCAATTGTAATAAATTGTAGCGACTGCGTTCAAACCAGCCGAAGCGCTGAGCTACTGTATTATGTGAGTACGTTTTCTAAGCTATTAAACGATACGTTTTTAAATTTATAATAGTTAATATTTAATTAATCATATGCTAATAATTTGTCTAATGTGACGCTGATAAGCTCAGTTCATCACCTGCTTCGAAGTCAGCCTTAGAATAACTAACAAGATTAGATTAGACGAAGAATCAGTTTTTAATGATCAGGTTATTATTAATTTTGCCAAACTAATGACTTATTAGGCCCAATATAGGAATAAAGGATTAATGCTTTTCTATAAAATATTAATTTGGTTCTCTCTGTCAGAATTTGGGTGGGTACCTATCAAGTCTTAATGGCCATTTCGTAGTTGCATGCGGTTTACAGCTGGTTAATTTGTTATTACAACTCCTGAAAGTTTTTCTTATGCAACACTCCTGAAAGTTGAGCTTAACTAACAACTTCTAAAAATTAATAGAAATGTAATGCACCAAACGAGACTAGCTTAATTAGGTTGCATGTCACTCTTGCAGCAGATGGAAGCCCCGGTGACTATTCAAGTTGGCCTGAACAACAAATTAAAGGAGGAACTTGGGCAGTAGAGAAGGGACCCAAGAGAGGGTGGGAAAAAAGTTGAGGGTTAACGGTTGGAAAATGACGGGTATGGTATGGAAAAGGTAAAGAGGAGAATTTTGATGGTATTAAAGTCGTACCGTAGCACAAAATTTCTTCAGCGGCATGCTGCTGGTGGTGGGTAATTTAAGTGGCATGGAACTAACTTAATTTTCCAATAAAATGCATGCCATAGAAGGTCACAATTACTAGACGATATGTTACTGTACGATGAGCAATGTTTGAAAGTTTCTTGGTGTCAGTCAATACAACACAACCTAGCTTAGAGGACGTGTATCTATCTCGGTATTTATTAGGATTTCGGAGCGTTAATTTATTACTTAACACTGAAAATCTAATTTATTTTTTAAAACTTGCTTAAGGGAGTATGTCTAATCATTTATTTAATATATATATATATATATATATATATATATGTATATATATATATATATATATGTAGGTCCTGTTTAGCATGGCTTTAGATACCAGATCCACTCTGGTTTTGGAGTTTGTATGTTAAATTAGAGTGATTTAAAATTTTTATTTTATCTAAAACAAAAATAAAATAATTCATCTAAATATTATTAATATAGTTACATATCCAGATCCGTGGATTTCTAAAACTAGAAATATCCAGCTCCATGAAAGCTTGGATTTACAGCTAAGCCGAACTATTTGACATGTAAGATTTACATGCTATTGCCGCTTCCTCCACTGTAATATTTAAACTAGCATATAGGAAGTTGGCAATGGCAGCAGATGGAGCAATGGCATCGAGCCGACGGAGCTTGGTTGACCAAATCAAACTCACGTAACTTTGATCTAGTTTAAAAAAAATTGCTCCAGTATCTATAACATTAAATTTTTAATTCCATCATAAAATATATCTTGATTGTACACTTATTTGTTATGATAAATGTTGTTATATTATTTATAGGCTTGGTTAAAGTTTAGGATGAAACTAAAATAACCTTTTTAAAACTAAACCGGTAAGAAAACTACCAATTATATTTCAACGAGTAAAAACAAAAGCGCTAACAGGTTACAAGAAAAAGAAAAACGCTTCCTCGATGAGAAGAGCCTCAGCAAGCACCTGCGGCCGGCTGAACAACCACACAGCAGATGCAAGAACTTACAATATCAGACCACTAGCAACTAAACAAAGAACGAAGCCCAACAAAGTGCATCGTTGCTGAGCTTGTCAAAAAGCAGCATAGCAGGAGTAGCTCCAACTTTGCAAACACCTATCGTCGTTGCCGAGCTTGTCACACAAGAGACACAACAGCTTCGACTTCATGGCAGACACGTCCTTCTTGCCAAGCTCACCACTAAAATGATTGAGCATCTCTAACTTCCCACGACGGACATCAGCCAAAGCCACAAAAGCGCCACAACCTACACACAGCCAGCACCAGCACCCCTAGAAAGAGGTAGCAGCGTGTCATCGTTGCCAAGCTTCATCACACCTCAACAACAAAGAAACTCTGACTCCACCTAGCAAAATCAAAACGAGGGGCGATGGTTGCCCGCCCCAAATCAAGAAGAGGAACCAAGAAGGTAAAGGCCTCATTGAACATCATAGGCCTGAAGAACTTCGGAGTTGATGCAGGAGGCCCCTAACGGCCACAGCTGCACGAGGGCAATTCTCCAAAAGGGTGCCTCCACGGAGGACACGACGTGAATCACCACCACCGCTCGTCCGAAAGCCGGAGCAAGATTTTTACTTGGACAACAGTGTGGAGGAGGGGGGAACAACGCCATAACGATGCCTCCAGGGAGGGGAATAGCACCAAAGGACGTCGCCATCGTCAAGCAGGCCAAAGGCCTGACAAGGCTTTCTCCGGCGATTCCTCATCCAACCCACGCAATAACCAACACAAGGAGGACCGTCATCGGACTGCCACTCCATCCCTTTAGCGACCAGGCCTAGGCCACTGCCCACAGCTCATGCAAGCTCATAGGCAGCTCCAGTTTGCCACCATGCCGTCGCCATCTCCTATTGCAAGCCACCGCCTCCACCCTCCCCCTGGAGCTCTCCACAACTAGATCTGGAAGCAGATCAGCCATAGGAAGGGAGGAGTTCCATGGAGAAGAAGGATGCCCAACCAGCAGAGGAAGATGAGTCAACACCGCTACCAAACCACTTCTCAGCACACCGCCAGCAACCCACGAGGTCTGCTGCCACCGCTTCTAACAGGCCGCGACCACCATCTCGGGCCACCACTCCACCTCGCACTGCTGCCCTCTCGCCACCATTCGCTGACGTCATCTCGCGCCAGATCTGGCCTCCTGGATGCCTCAGTTTTTGCTGGCCTCTTAAATCTGGTGACGATGCCGCAACCTCACGGCTCATCGCAGCGCCTTCTTTGCCTCCCTCCGCGCACGTCTAGGGTGTGCCACCGAGGGTTTTTGCCTCACCGTCACCGTCCTAGCTTGCCGCCTGGCTTTCCACCGGCGGTGAGGCAGAGGAGGAGGCGGGAGGGAGGGCTGGGTTTAGGGTTTCGCCCCCCGAGCCGCCTACGTGGGGGTCACGGGTCCGCTGGCCCACCTCTTACTGTAGCCGGCCGTTGTCTTGTTGCTTATGGTGATGTTAGTGTTGGCTGCGGGGCAGCTGCCAAAAAACTAAAAGAACTTATAATATAAAACGGAGAGAGTACCATTCATCCTGCATCTTCACAACTCCAGCAATCTAAACCTCCTCTCCTTGTTTGGTTGTTCCCTAGCATATAGCCTCGGTGTACGTGCACATCATACGCATGGCTCAAGCGACCCTACTACCTCTCTTTTCCTTGTAAAAAAGTTGCATCGAAGAGTTTTCCTTCTTTTCTCTCTCCTTTTAAGATGGAGGAAATTTTTCAAGAATTGAGCAATAAACTCTATTTATATTATGTGAATGTTCTGTAAATTATGGGAAAATTTTGTTTATACCACTAGTGAACTTCTCATATATACCACTAGTTTTTGCTGCACCTGAATATCCCACTACTCTGTCTCCATTTAGTGCACTTCTCACATATGCCATTATGCAACATATATTCCATCTAAATTAGCTCCAAAAAGCCGGGTTTGCCCCTAGTTGTGTTGATGGGACAAAACAGTGGCAAATGAAGGTCAATGAATACGGAGAAAGATCGCAATTGGAAATATTAATTTTGATCTAATTTTTGGAACTTTAAATTGGAACTCCTCAAGCAAATTTAAAATTCAAATTTACATTTTGAAACATGCCACTAATTCAAAACTTGAAAGCTTGAATTTGAAATTTTCAGATTTGTATTGATAAATATATTTTTGAAAAATATAAAACATGAGCCAAATTTAAAATTTGACATTTAAATTTTGGATTGATACCCCGAACTACAAAAATTATAATCAAAATTTCAATAATTTCTTTCAAGTTTGGAATTCTTCTCAACATTCTTATAATTCAATTGATCCCCTTTGTAACAGTTGGCTCCACCAACCCAACATCTATGGGTAAAATCGACCTCTTTTTATAACTTGCCTAAAGGCTTCTTCCATGGAATATGCTCCACAATGGTACATGTGAAAGGTGTACTAGAGTAGTGGTATGTGTGAAAGAATGCAAAAATTAGTAGTATTACCTCCTGTAACAAATAAATGTTATTTTAGATGTCAACACGGTCAACAAAAAACTAGTTTAATTGTTAATTAATAGAATAAAACCTATCAAAATATGAAAGTTATACTATTTTAGAAGTATTTTTTGAAGATAAATCTAACCAATATCATTTTCAATTATTGAATCCAAATTATTCAAAGTGGTATTGATGCTCAAAGTTTAAACGTGTTAACTACACACATCCTAAAACAAACATCCCAAACATATCACTTATTTTTGTGACTGAAAAGTGTAATGAACATTTACCAGTGACATAAACAAAATTTTCCCATAAATTAGTGTGTTGAAAGGAGCCATTAATTATTATAATTAACAGCCATAATTAGCATATCTGTAGTCTTGACCTTGCCAAATTTACCTTGTGTATTGTACGATTGGATTTGGACTGCTGCTGCTGTTGCACTAACCAAACTGGAGCAACCAAACCCCAGCTCAGCCCAGCTCAGCCAGCCCAGGGAAGAAGCTTCACCCCCTCAAACCACGCCCCTCACCTCCCACTCTCTCTCACTCTCTCTCTCTCCCCCCCTCCCTGGCCACAACACACACACACACCCACTCCTCGCCTCCCCACTCTCCCTCCGGTTCATGTCCTGCTGCTCCCCATGTCGCCCCCACTCGAGCTCGACTACATAGGCCTCTCGCCGCCGGTGGCCGCCGCCGCTGACAACGACCTGAAGGGCACCGAGCTCCGCCTCGGCCTGCCCGGCTCCCAGTCGCCGGACCGCTTGCCTGCCGCCGCCACCACCCTGGAGCTTCTCCCTGCTGCCAAGGGCGCCAAGCGCGGGTTCTCCGACGAGGCGCGTCCACTGCCGTCCCCCGCCGCCGCCGCCGCCGCTGCTGCCGGGAAGGGCAAGAAGTTGGCGGAGGAGGAGGATGAGGACAAGAAGGTCGCCGCGGCGCCACAGGCGCCGGCTGCCAAGTATGTCGGAATTGCGGATTGTGGCAAGAAACCTTGGGGCTTTGCTTTTCTTCTTTGGTGTTTCTCTTGGTTCTTGGGACTACTGGAGTTGATGGTGGGAGTGATTTGTAAATTGTGTAATTTTGGGGTGCTACAAGGAGAATTTGGTGAGTTCTTGGTGAAAATTTGTTGTGTTTTGCAGGACGAAACATCTTCAGTTTTGCAGAAATACTATGTTTTCCCAGGCTGATATGTTTGATCCGATATTTTTTGTTGATTTTTTGGGAGCAAAAGTAGGGAGTTCAGAGTTGTAGACAAAGGTTGAATTTTTGTGTCAAGAAAGTGATCCTTTCCTGGATTCTTGGTTTCAGTTTAGTTTCGCAGTTTTTTTGTGGCTTCTCTACCGTTGTTAGAGGAGGGCAGGAAAAAAGTTTTGAGTTGCTGTGTAATTCTTCCTGAATTTCCACTTTTCTCTTTTCTTTAAATTTCTCACTTTACAAAGTTACCTCCCTTTTTCTTTTAACTTGAGCTTTCTTGCAACTTTTTTTTCCTCAAATCCTTCTATTACCAACTTTTATCATCTTTAAGGTGTTCGTTTCTGCTACATTTTCTTGGCAGCCTTTTGATCTGACATTACTTTGCACGAATTCTTTTGCTCTTGAGCCTAATTGGTTTCTGTATTCCCTGCGCATGAGTACAACTAGAACATGTAGTGATCTAACTCGTCCTTGTGTGTGATGTGTTGTGCAGGGCTCAGGTGGTTGGATGGCCACCAATTCGCAGCTACCGCAAGAACACGATGGCTACCAACCAGCTGAAGAGCAGCAAGGAGGACGCCGAGGCCAAGCAGGGCCAGGGGTTCCTGTACGTCAAGGTCAGCATGGATGGTGCGCCGTACCTTAGGAAGGTGGACCTCAAGATATACAAGAACTACAAGGACCTGTCAACTGCGCTCGAGAAGATGTTCATAGGCTTCACAACTGGTGAGATGTCTCGGGTTACCCTTGCTTCTGCGAGCGCGCATTTCGCTTTGTAATTGCATTTCCTGTTAATGCGGATGGTCTTACAAGTACATCATCTATGCTTATGACTTTAGGAAACGATATACGCTTGATCTGAAGAACGAACTGTTACCCTTAGCATGAATTTGTTTCTAGTAGTAGTTTTAAGATCACAAAAGGTGATTTATTGTTCACTTAGTAGTTTTAAGATCACAAAAAACAATTTATGGTTCACTATTTTTTACAAGAAAGCGAAAGGGATTGTATTTGTACTCTGCATCTTCCAAAAAGATTGTATTTTTTGAAAGATAAATTAGAAATGGCTCTAATTCTCTTTTTCTGATCATCTTTCAGGTTTTTTTAGTTCTTAATATTGCTCACCTGTATTTCTGAATATTAGTCATTATCAATTTAGTTGGCATATTATTTTAATTGCCTTGTCTGAATTTATTTCAATTATTTCTTACTGTTTTGATTATTTTTATTTCAGATCTTACATAGGAATGGTACTTACATTATAGTAGATATACCGCTTTTTTTAGATAATGAGTAGATATACTGCTTAGTTCATCAATTTTGTAAAATCCCACAAGTGAGAGCAAGCGCAAATTTTTTCGATAGAAATTTTAGTACAAGGAGAGATTCTCTTCTGTTTTTTTTATTTGGCCTTACAGGTTAGTGTGGATGTATTGCCATATCAGGCAAGGATGGCTTATCTGAGAGCCGCAAGGATGGCGAATATGTGTTGACTTATGAAGACAAGGATGGAGACTGGATGCTTGTTGGCGATGTTCCATGGGAGTAAGTACACTAGTTCTTATCTAGTTATCATCGCAAAGAGAGAAGTAATAACTAATAACAGTAATGAGATAGAAGAAACAAAAATGAACTAATTAGATCTTTCATTTATGTTACTGAAAGACTTTTAACTGAAATTGCAGGATGTTTGCCAACTCGTGTCGCAGACTCAGGATCATGAAAGGTTCAGATGCAATTGGACTTGGTAAGTTTGTATGTCTATTCTGTTTAGTGCAGAGTTCAAATGTATCATATGACAAATCAGTTTAGGAATATTGGTTTTGTTGTGCTTTCTTTCAGATACAACTTAGCAGTTCGTACTCTAGTTCATACTCTACTGCATGTTGTTGAACCAGGGTTGAGGACATAACTCAAAATACTCTAAATAGAGGAAACCACAACTCATTATGCTATATTGATGTGTTGGATGCTTGTATTTAAGAGGTACATATGCAATTACAGTTGAAGGTCTCATGCATGTATCTAACCAACTATAAACAACTAACTGATTGAGACCTGAGTCTTACTATTGAAGTTCTTGTTCTATGGTTGTTATGTAAGATGCATTGCTTCCCCATGAGTCCTTTGTGTAGGATATGTGTACTAATCATGGAATGAATTATTGGGTGTGAAACTTATAATGCTTTCAATGGCATTATGTGGTTGTTAGCTGTTATCGTTCAATGGCTTCACCTTCTTTTATTTGTTAGTTTGCATATTTACACATGACTTGCTCGGTAATTTACATCTCTTGTTTCTTTCTTATGCAGCTCCAAGGGCAGCTGATAAGTCCAAAAACCGCAACTAGAATGGTTTCTGCCCCACAGTCAAAAGCAAGTTGGAGATCAAATGACTGTAGGGCTTTTTCTGAAAACCAAGAAGTCTAACAGTTTTAAGATGGAGTCTGCCTTATGGTCTGTACTACATGGTTTGCTATTGTGAAAGTGAAAAAAAGGTGTCTTATTATGTTAGCTTCGCAAATCTCCTAGGAACATAAACTCTATTTGATTGTGCCCAAGTCTTTGTATGTGTGTTAATGCTATTCGTGTAAATGGTTTGGTACACCATGTGCTACTGCTATGATTGAGCACTCCTACCTACTTTGCAAAATGTTGTCAATGAACTGTTTGTTCGCTACATAAATGTTCAATGAAGCTTGCAAATGTATTGTCCATCAAGGCATCAACTGTTCATTCTCTGTTCCATACATCTCATCTGTTTTGGAGTCTGATGAAGCAACCCCTTTTAAGGCAGTAACTTTCTACAGTTGTTTATTTCAATTTCATATCCATGCTTTTTCATAGTGAAACTGTGCTTCCTAGCCAGCTTTAGTGTGTAGTTGCTGAGTGGGGGCATGTAGTGTATGCAGTTATTATCTTCCAAGGTAATGATGGTTGTCTCTCTAGTGTCATTTTAAAAGGCTTCCATCTCAACCATCATTCAGGTAGGATATAATATTATCATTTCTAGAGAGATGGCAATGGCTTATGATCCCTTAGAATCAGGCTTTTCTTTGCCTTGTGTGTATCTTCCTCCTTAGAATTGATGCTCCACTTGCTTACTTTTTTGCTGCCTTTTTCTCCTTACTAGTGTCTGTTGGTGTGCATGTGAACTAGTGTCTATTTGTTCCAATGAACACATAAAATTCTGATTCTGTTCTTGTTTCAACTCAAAAGGCATCTTTCACTAACCCAAATGAGCCTTCATCTGCATTTGTTTATCTCTTGTAGCTTGCAGGCTGTCGCATCTCGGGCGCTGAATTTATTCGACTATGCTGAGGCGCACATCGGCTGAAAGTGACTGATAGAGTTCACCATTCCTGCTGATTGGCAGCATGTGAAGCAATCCTGGATTATTTGGTTTAGTTTTCTAACACTTCATCTTCCTTTGTTACCTTCTGTTGTTTTCCAACTCCGAACTTGCCGTTATTTAATACCAGCAGCATCCAGTACCTTATAGGCTCTGGATTCCTTTGTTCCCTGGTGGTCCTGCCATGCCACCAACTTGGTGATATTTTACTAAACCTTTGCTTGATCCCTTTATTAACAGATAAAGTCACCCATTGGGATGATAGTTTAATGCCTTGCCATTCCCTTTTGCATCTGTGTGTGGCTGTTTGCTCCATATTTCAGTGTTTCATGGCCTGCAGATAATTGTGAATGTCTGGACTGCAGGATTGCTTTCACTTTCATCTTTTTGGAAGCATGACTATGCATATGTTCCCTCTAGGTTATTAGATATAGCATGCACTGTGTCATTTGTATTTAAGAGATAAATCTTGCATGTCAAGGAAGTTGAGCATCTTTCCGCAGCAGCTTCTCCTGTGAATGAAATCAAAATTCTGTTTTCCTATCACAACCTTTCAGTCCTTTAGTTCATGACCTATGGATTTTGATGGTGGTTATGTGTACGAATGGAATTTCGACATACCATCGCAGATAGCGATTTGCATTATACATGATTGATCCTTTTTTTTTCCCGGTTCGTCGGTGGTTTTAGGTTTTTCTCACTATATTTGTGAACAATTATACGTGCAATTTTACACTTCGATGTTAACTTCCTACATTTTACAGACACGTATTGCTGCTCACTCTCATAATTCTGCATTTCTCATTAGCATGGTCACCAAAAATTTCAACATTTTTGTCTACATAGTTGACAAAAGGACCTTGGCTGATACGAGACACTGTCAGCCTTTCTTTGTCATCTGTAAAAGCAACATTTGTTCAGCAATGCTGAGCATAGCTGTTCATCTCAGTGAAGCGTTTATCCCCAAACTGCCTGCCTTTGTGGTATAGCAGCTCCAGATTTAAAAAAGGAAACTAGTTGCAGCTGCAAATTGACAGCACTGATCTGTCCACTGAAAATTTCTGAGCCAAATTCCAACGACGTCACATGATCTTTGTCTCTTCTTGCAGTATAACTCATCTGTTTCTCTCTGAAGTTGGAAACAACATTTATCGTTTTAGCCGATTGTGAAGTAGACAATGTTTCTTTACATATAAATCTAATAGCCCATACAGAAAGATAACCATAGCTATTATAACCTAAACACGAGATGTTCATGTTATGCCCAACTTTTTGCCAAAATTTTGGGTGATTTTTATGGGAAATGAACGGTTTTCTATGAAAAGGTCCTATAAAATTCCTGTGTTTCTAATGATAATAGCCTGGTTTTTTTACGTATAATATTTAAATTCCCATAACATTCCTGCAATGTCTGTCTAATCTAAAGAGGGGGCAAATTCACAGGATTATAATCAAGAACAGCACTCTAGAAGATGCATGCAACATCGAAGAAACTATAGTCTACAGATGTTCTATGTGCCTCCCTTGCGACATCTGAACTGAACTTGCATGCATGATGCATGCACCGGAGATCATGAAGTTATGCGCACTGCCAACACTGGTAGCTGCCCCCACTAATTAGACAATGGGACCATATATACTTTAACATTACACGATTAAAAATATAAGATGTCATTGTTTTCACAAACTCAACATTTAAAAATTTTTACCGATAATTAAACTAAAAATATATACGTTTAATAGAATACATGTAGTATCACTAGATTCGTATTTGATAATATATTTATATAATGTTAATTTTGTGGTTGTTAATAATATATTATAAAAATCTAATGATAAAGTAAAATATTGAAGATCATATAAAAATCTAATACATTTATACGTGGGATAATGTAAAGCTCCCTACAACACAAAATTTTCTTCGCCCGAATTAATTAAAGGCGTGAATTTGTGCCGGTCAAAAGGGAAAGAGAAACACCCAAAAAAAATAGAAGAAAAAAAAGTGCAGCAATAAATTGTGAGAGAGTGCCGGGCCCACTATTGGCTGGAGACACAATTATGCGGGGGCATGGATGCAAAATGCATTGCACCCCCCCACACATCCCAGAACACCCGCTGCCCCCAAGCGAAAGCGACAGAGCGACCCCGGACACACGCCCCAAACCCAACACCCCACGCTGACTGTGGGCCCGGACTTGCGGTGGGGCCCGCACGTCGGTGGGTCAGGGCCGCAACGTGGACGGTGGGAGAGGAACGGCGACGGGAGAGTGGCCCCATGTGAAGTGGAGAGTGGCTGTGGGTAGGGGGACAGCCCCACCCGGGTCGCTAACCACGTGGGGCCCACCTCCCCCAAAAAATAATGTGCCGCGCGTGTCCGGGCCCACAAGCCTCAAGTCGAGAACTTTCAGCAGCCGTGAGCATGACGGGTGGGCCACGTGCTACGTGGGGCCGGCGTGTCATGGGGCGTGGGTGCGGGGGCACTTGAGGTGAAAAGGCCGGGAGTGCCAGCTGGCAACTGAACATGCGGACGGCGACGCGGTTGGGGGAAGGACGGAAGGAGGGGCAAAGCAGCAGTGCCGGCGATGGGTACGCGGGAACTTCCCCCACGAGAGGAGGATCTCTCGCTGTCGGGTGGAGCCACACGCGTGACACGTCGGACTCCTTTGGATTGCCACTAATTTTTTCCCTACCAATATTATGAATATTGTAGTTCAAAAGCTTTGCAAAGTTTTAACATTACTAAATTTTATAGTGTGAAATTTGCACTAATTTAGACAAGAATAGCAGTAAATCAAACATTCTTATGGTATTATTGAAAGTTGCCAAAAAAAATTAGTAAAATAAATTGGGTTCGATCCAAATAAATCGGTCCTCTCACCTCATCAATTCTTCCGGGTGCGTTTCTTTTGCTTACTTTGATCCGGGGAGGGACAAGAGCACTCTACTCTGTCTGTCTGTATGTATGTACGTACCCCTTGCAAGTTGGATGTCTCCTGCGCATGAGCATCGTGTCTATGCTTTCTTTCGGAAGATCGCATGCGTACGTACGTACGTATAGGAGGGTTGCTATGGTTTTTTTTTATAAAGTTTAATAACATTATTGACTTTTGTCGTAATTTTTGACTATTCTCTTATTAAAAAATAATATAAATATAAAAAATATGAGTTATGTTTAAAGTTCTTTAATAATAAATCAAGTCACACTAAAATAAATTATACTTACTTAAATTTTTACATTTTTTAATAAGACGAATGGTCAAATATCATATAAAAATCATCAACCTATTAAAAAACGGAGGGAGTACTTTGCAAGTGAGCGAGGTTTTGACAGAATAGTCTAAAACTAGCTGTTTAGTTTCCTTTTTTTCAGATTTAAAAGCAAAGAGAGCTGCTAGTGTTTGATTCGGTAGAATGAATACCAAATACAAACAAGGTTAGGAAAACAATAACCAGAGAGCACTAAGACGAAATGTGCCCTCTAAATTCTCATGGATCCTTGAATTACGTTCTTTCTAGTTCGAGATCACCCATAAAACCGCGAGTTTAAGGGTCTATGATCCTCTAAAGGTCCGCCTAATCCCAAATATTAAATTCGTGTATCTAGTTGATCGACGCTCGAGTGTTGACATGAGACAACTTAGCCATTTCTTCAACCATTAAATCCTCTTAAGGTTGAGCATAGAGTGAAAAAAATACTCCTCTATTTGTTAATGTATGACGCTGAACTAACGAATATCAAACAAAGAAAAATAAGAGGAAGTAGTTATTTGACCAACCTCGCCTCTTAATAAGTTTGTCTGCTGTGAGATCTATCCTCTCCATTGTGGCAAGCCAAGTGTTGGGGGAGAGGCTCTGGCCCCCCTCTGGGTGGGGCCAGGCCACCCCCGAGGATACGCTCTGGGAAGGCTCTGGAGAACCCTCTGAAGGGACCTGGGTCCCGTCATGCCGAAGCCTGAATGCCTTCGGGTGGCCAAGCCGGAGGCGAGGCTTCAGAGACCGCAAGGGGGATCCAAATAATGTTATGGGGACAAGACAGGGACATTCAAAGCTTCCACCTACCCGGTTGACTTACTCTGGGCAGACATGACGAGGGAACGACGGTCAAGGCCGTGGATCCTGAGAGCATGTCGCAAGGCTGTCAATCCTGAGATCCACGGGATTCACCCGGCCCAGGACTTAATGGGCCGTTCTTCTCGGTCTTTTAGGATTTTACCAAATAGCCCTAGAAGTGGGGGCCACCTATCGATCACTCATCCACCCCGGGAAAGCTCCCAGGATAGCTATGTAATTTCCTTTGTATAATGTTGGGCTATAAGAGCATGTAAACTGCTTCTCAAGAGGGAACGACTCTAACGGTATACACACAATATCGCCACTCAACCACTCTCAGCATAGTAGTTGGATTTCGTTCCAACATTAGGGAGCAACAGTCGAGGGCATGGATCCTAGGAGCACATCGCCGGACTGTCAATCCCGGGATCCACGGGATTCACCCGGTCTAGGACTTAATGGGCCGTCCTTCCCGGTTTCCTAGGATTTTACCAGATAGCCCTAGAAATAGGGGCCGCTTGTTGGTCACTCATCCATCCCGGGAAAGCTCTCGGGATAGCTATGTAATTTTCTATGTATACTATTGGGTTGTAAGAGCATTTACATCCTAAGGAGGAACAACTCTAACTGTATACACACAATATCGCCGCTCAACCACTCTCAGCATAGTTGTTGGATTTCGTTCCAACACCAAGGAAACAATTGCATTTTATGTGGTGCCCATTGTTGCTAGATTAGCTTGTCAAATGGCTAATTAATTGTTCCTTGCCATTGCATCTCATGCAGAGTAAGTTCCATCCCTACAGCTCAGGAAAATATGCAGTGAAAACCACTACTTCAGTGGAAACTTGAAAACTACTGTTGCATAGAAGTTTTTAAAAAATCTCAAAAAAATCATACATATAGATAGGATGATATTAGATAATCATGCAAAAATTGCAAGACCAAATTTAACTTTGTTTGTGAACATTTTGCCATTTTGTTAATTTTTTATATCTCACAAACAAAGTTGAATTTGGTCTTGATATTTTATTCTCTGCCATTTTGTTAATTTTATATCTCACAAACAAAGTTGAATTTGGTCTTGATATTTTGCATGCTTCTCTAATATCATCCTATGTATGTGTGTGATTTTTTTAAGAATTTTAAAAACTTTTATAACGTGGTTTAGATGGTTTCCACCAAAATTATGGTTTCCACCTTATATTTAGCCGTATAGCTCAATACACCACCTGAATTGGTCCGACGTGTCCAATAGCAGGTTGATATTGTTTTAACAAAGACCATACACCACCTGAGTTTGCATCAACGAATAACACTATCATGTAATTTCGTAAATCACATCTTTGGTCGGATAAGGCCATAGATATGGTTGTATAATTCCCTAGTTTATAAAATTAGGAATATAGATCAAAATTTAATTTTAAATACATGTCTCCACACTGGTAGCCATATATCTTGGGTTTTACGTACGGGGGGCCGCCTGGTAGACCAGACATGCAAATTGTCAGTGTGTTTCATTCTCCTCTCCCTTTCTCTGTTTTCTTTCTTCTTTTCTTTATTCCCCTCTTATCTAAATCACATCAAGAAAAATCTATGACTGTCAACATAAGTGCTAATCTGGTCTGGTTTTGCATGTTTCAATCTTAAATACAAGTTGCGTAGGTTAGATGCATGGTTTTATAAGTGACCTACACATCAAGTGCTGTAGCCTATTCCCCACCCAAGAAAAAAAAAAGCTGGAACCTATTTCTTTTAAGATGGCCACTCTTCTGTTGTAGTGCAAAGAGACTTGGGCTGATATGATGTATGGGGCATGTTGCTCATAGGCTTGGGTTGTTTGGGTCGTGCCAACACATTTATCCACCACAGCAATTGGGCAGGAAAATGCACTCACATGTAAACAAAATGCCCCAAAACTATGCATACAAATCTGCATGGAACATACAACTTTGCCAAAATTCCTGTCAATAAAACCGGATCAAACTCAACTTGCATCGATGCTTTTGCTATATAATATGCCTTCATATGTTAGCAATGATGAACACTCGCCATCTCACTGCTTGTCAAACGGGCACCAGATCAATGTGGAAGTGTATCTGATTTAACCATAGCGAAAACTAGAAATTTCTGACTGTTGATTGACCAAAACTGTATCTTTTCTCCTTTCTTCCAGGGCGCCCATGGATGGAGCACAAACATATTCTCAGTTCTCAGCGTTTGTGCTCCTCACTCGCTGACTCCATGCTTACCAGTTACCACCGATCAAAAAGCCGTCATTCATATTTCATGACGTGCAATACAAATCACAAGAAACAGTCTACAACAGGAATGCTACCGTTTGAATGTAAAATGGATTGATTAAGAACAATTTCTGTGACTTGGAAAACAAAATTTGTACATATGATTTGACTTCGCTAACAAAATGGACTGCGCATCTACATCACTTGGAATGTTGTAATCTAATGCTCTATTAAAACTACCAACTGTGACATGGTAGATTTGGATGGCCTATCTACAAACCTCAGTTCGAGGTGGTGGCTTTTACAAGATTTCAAGGGCACAAGATGTCAAATCAAGGCGAAAAACCTCTGAATCCTGTACGAAGATGAGGTTATTGCCAAAACTCATTCTTCCAACTCCTTGAGAAAATCTACATTATCAACGAACACCTGCAATATATGGAGATAGTGTCTCAGAAGGAAGAAACCGCAGGTTCATAAAATAGAGGAATGGCACAAAATAAGTAATGTCATTGACTCATAATGCACATGCATATACTTTTTTCTAACAAATGTACTTATTATTTGTTCTGAAGAACATCATAAATTTGCGCATCTTAACCACACGACAAATTTCAACTACTTAACATACTTGTTTGAAGATAGGGAAGGGAATATCAGAAAATGGCAAGTCAGCAGAACAGTTGAACTGGTTTAACTCATTCTCATTATTTTATTTGACATGTACACAGTACGATAAAATACCTAGTATCTCTGTTCTCAAATTACACAAAGAATAATGTTGCTTTCTTAAACATGCCTTACTGTACACCTGGTAATAAAATAACTGGACATCTTTTTTTACTACAGTGAAAACTACTAAAGATTCTATGATGCATACGCATTATCAAAACACACCAACGAAATGGTGACAAATTTCTTCAAATTTGGTTACATTGTAAAACATCTATTCGAGAAAGTACTTATTATGTAAAGTTTATCACTGTAAAGTGTAAACGGCCCAGAAACAAGCACATATGGAGCACAGTTGGAAACAGCCACGAATGAACCACCTTTAGTGAAATTTATAACTTCCTTACTGCAGGCATGAGAGAGAATTGTAATACTCAAACAAAAAGAAATAGCACATACTGTTTTCCAGCCATCTGGATCTGTGCAAGCAGTTATCTTCGTATTAATTCCAGGTAATGGGCCAGGTTCACGAGTTATTTGTCCACCATTTTGTCTAATGACTTCCGCAGTCTTGTAGACATCATCTGTGCTAATAGCAATCTGGAAGGATAAAAAAATTAACCTCCACAACTGCAGGCATGAACCTTCATGAAATGATACTTCTATTAAAGTCATATTTCGACCCAAACGCTTTTGGGATGCTTCTCATAACCAACGAATGGCAAGTGTTCTTCATTGTTTAGATCATATTCCCGGCACTTTCCACGTAGATCCTTTTTTATTACTGAACACAATACAGAAGAGCAACTTCAAAATCTAAACACTCAAATATAATATACCTGTGCATAAGCATTTCCTTTATCATATTCCTTGACACCATAGTTGTAGGTCAACTCCAATACAGCATTTTTGTCTTCAGGACCATATCCCATCATTGCAATGGTATACTAGAGAAAAGATACAATTAGATTTTTAATAATATCATGAATCACAAGGAAGTCATAGACTACGACCAAAAGGGTTAGGGACATGCAGATTTGGTTGCAAAACATTAACAAATAAAACTGCAAGCATAATTAAAATAATATATATCAAGATCATTTAAGACAAACAAGAACTGTTGTGGTGAAAACCAATAACAGTCAATACTTTGAAGCATCATTTTTTTCACTCAGGCATCAATTTTGATATGACTAAAGCCAAGCAGCTGTAGTATATTGTTGAAAGTCACATGCTGACGCACTAATTTTTAGTTGCGAATTATTGGACTTGATATCATAAATCATTTAACAGTTATCAAGACAAAGTGACAAACAATACCACTACTACTCAAAATGAGTTCATGGTGAGGTGATGATGGCGCACGTTCTATACCTGATCCTTCACTTCTAAATACAATTCGTGGATATCTATCATCTGTGTAGATATTTCTGTTATTTGGAGGACCCACGTTTTTTAGAAGAGAAGTCTATTTTATTCCTTCAAACTATTCCACCAGTTCACTTTAACCCGCTTAACTATTTTCTAGCTCATTTTACCCCCCCTAAACTACTGAGATTAGCTCACTTTGCTCCGTAATAACATTACTCTTTTTCATTTATCTTTATACAAAATATATCTTAAACTGAATTTTTGTAGGAATAGCATTATACCTTATATCTCATCTTTTTCTCGAATTTTTTTATCACTATTTGCATAGGTTTAAAGAACCTATGACAATTTAAATATTAAGATCTAAAACCTTGTGTAAACTGTCACGAAAAAAATTGAAAATATTTCTGCAACATAGGTTATTCTGTCATATATGCTTCTATGAAATTTCAACTTAAAACATGTTTTGTTAAGGAGAAAAAAACAGATAAATATTGGTAGGGAGTGAAGTAGGTCGATTTTAGTGGTTTAGGAGGTAAAATGAGTAGAAAAATATTTCAGGGGATTAAATGCTCCGGTTAAGTAGTTTGAGGGAGTAAAACAAATTCTTTGTTTTTAAGGATTGCATTGTCCGCACATTTGTATCTGTGGTTGCCTATCCGATGTAAATTTTGCATGAGATTTTCTAGATTAAAAGATAATCACTTTTGCATTTGTAAGTTTAGAGCTTAAGATATACTTATTGGAGATTTGTCGCAATGCATATGCATGATGCTGGTAATATAGTTAAAAAAAGTAATCTGAAACTTTGTTTCAGAAATGAGTGGCATAATAACTCAATGGAAGAAAGTTAACAAGCATTTGGACAGTAATAATATCTGATCACAGGGTTCTAATCCTTTTGATAGTGACCCTTATCCATAGCTTGGATAGCAATTGTGCCAGAGAAGTACATTTTGTTTCCAGATTCATGAATGTGAACCATATAGTGAATACACACAATGAGACAAACATGTCACAAGATAAATCCTGGCAGAGAAAAGACGTAAAGCTTGAGATCATCTACCCCACGCACAAGGATCTCTACCCCATGCACAAGGTACCAGAAAAAATCAGATGGTACAACATGCTTCAGACTAGAAGATTTGAAAAGCAATGAAAAAGGCTTGCCAAGACCAGAATAATGATGCCTAGAAAAAAAGTTCCTATCTCTAAAAAATATAAGAAATGATGCTATGTATGATGAAACTGCCAGTAAATGCACGTGCAGAACTTGTTATCACTTCGGTTTTATCAATACCGTACCTACCACCCAAGTCTGGAGTCTGAACCCAGTGTAGGAATGTAGCAAAGTCAGGAAACAAGCATAATAGCTCAAGTACCACTATATAAGATATGGAACTAAGCAAAAAATAATTTACAAATAAAAAGTATATCTACATTTAACATGTTCTCAAATTTGGAGGTACTAGTGCATGTTGTTTCCCTATCTCACTTAAGCAAGCATCAGATAAAAGTCATAGCAATAAAGGTGACAAGATACATTGATGGAAGCTCGTTTGAATGTTTTTCTAGTACTTTGTACTAGAGCATAACATTTTCAAGCATCAGAGCAAACAGAAGTAATGAGGGTCAATAGGTAAATCCATGCAATGGTTTTGTAATGTACCAACCTTGTACTGGGGATTGTCTCGCTTCCGAAGAAGTTCCATGCCAAATGCCTTATCATAAAAATATAGCACAGATTGGTAGCTGAACGAATAATTATTGAAAATACCAAATACAAGTTAAATACAGTAAGTTACCTTCTCATAGAAATTGATAGCACGATCAAGATCTCCAACTCGAAGCATTACCTGGCATAAAGGCTCAGGAGTAGGACCTCTTTCTATAAGCTCAAATTTGTAACCATCAGGATCTTCAATAAAAGCAATTACTGAGTTTCCACCTTTTACAGGTCCTGGTTCTCTTGTTACTGTTCCTCCCTTGGCTTTAATGAGATCTACTGTTTTTGCAACCTACAATTTTCTAGTAATGAAATTATGATTCAACCAAGAACATATCCATCTGTGCAAAGGCAAAATATTATAAACTAAATAATCAGATACATTACTAACTGATGGCATGTTTAAAACTCTAGTTATTAGGTGCACAAAAATAGAGTAACATTATGCTTGAATGTTTGCACAAGCAGAGTGATATTTTTTACTATTATTATTAAAAAAAAGGGAAGATTATCCCTCAATGTTTGGACTGCAAACAAGAGTAAGCAGTACACGATTTACTTTACTAATTCATTGGTGCGTTACGAAAAATCTTTTATGTCATCTGCATGGACGAAAAAGAAAGCATTCGAATCCATTTTATGTAGGCTTGGCATTGAGATTAATCCTGCCAAAATCCAGCATCCTAAAAATGCTATTTGTTTTCAACTAATTCCCTACTACATTGTTCAATGGAAATTTGGATGAAGCAATTAAAGCCAGATCCCCTGTATTAAGGTTGTATGGCACTCATGAATCACGATAACCCCCATGTAACTAAGCAAGTCTATTAGTTGTAGACATATAAGGAGAAAAAACATGTATAGTGAAGTAATAACCCCTGAGAGGAATCTTATCTGGATGATATATGGATAGGTCTGGTCAACACTTAAACCTCAAAAACCAATGGGGAAGTAGCTTGAAATTCTATAAATAAAAGGGGCTTGTATCTTTATGAGTAGCCAAAACAAAAACTAGCATGCCCGGTTATGTTGCCTATAACTGAACTTATGCAGCATTGTTGCTTACAAAATTAAACCCCGCCCCTTCTAAACAAAATATTCGTGCACAATTACATCATGCCCAGTTGAAGTGGCAACTATACAGACAGGACAGAATGTCAAACAACTCAATTACTCAAGCAAAGAACCAAGATAAGCAGTAGAATCTTACGTCCTCAACAGCAATCCCAAAATGACCGAAACCAGTCCCGATATCATAGCTTTCCACACCATAATCTGTCAATAGATGTGCATCAGGGGTTTTTGCATGGATTACAGGTTACGCACATTATCGGAGGTATAAATATATGACAGCGGCATTTGGACTGTAGAAGCTTACTGTAAGTGAGCTCCACAACGAAATGCGAGTCCTCAGGCCCATACCCCAGAAAAGCATTGGTGTACCTCTCCTCCGGAATGTCCCGCTTGCGCAACAGCTTCATCCCCAAGCACTCGGTGTAAAACCTGCAGAACAGCAAACCCTATCAAGGCTGCCAATACGGTAGGAACCAGAGCAAATTTCATCAACGAATACGGGTGCAGTTTTTTTTTATACTTGATCGTCTTGTCGAGGTCGCCGACGCGGTAGACGACGTGAAGCATGCGCCTCCGGTCCTTCTTGACCCACTCCATCGCCTCCTCCTGGCCGATCACTTGCGCGGCCGCGGCCGCCGACCCGCCCGCCTCCGCCCCGGCGCTCACCCCTCTCCTCGCCAGCCTCACCGGCGCCCTCGCCGCCACCCTCCCCCCGAACAGCACCTCGCGCCGCGCGACTGCAACGAATCGAAACAAACAACGAATAACCAAACCCTTCAAACCGTCACCGAGAAGGCCCTCTTGCACGAACAGGGGGAGGAGGGAAGGAATAGGGGACGGGGGAGATGATGGAGGTTCGCGTACCGGAGGAGGAGACGACGGGGAGGCGGAGGCGGGAGGCGGCGAGGTGGAGGGAGGAGGCGGAGGCGGCGGCCGCGGCGATGGGGAGGGGGAGGAGGAGGCGAGCCATGGCGGAGGAGGGATTTGAGGGCGGGGAACGGGGCGAGAGGGAGGCCGCTCGCTCTATCCTCCTGCGGTTGCCGGCCGGTCCGGGTCGTGGTTTGGATCTGTCTGGGATGTCAGTGAGGCTGCCAGGTGGGGCCGCTCACGTGGGGGCGCCGACCTGGGTGGGCCAGCGAGGTGAAAGCTGAGGCTGTTTGATTTGATTTCGGAAGCTTTTTCGGCCGTCCGTGGGCTGTCGAAATTTTAGAATAATGGAAGTACGCTACTGCAAATCGGCCGTCCGCGGCGATTTCGGAAGCAGGGTTTCATCGCTTAGAGAAAAAAATATTTTATACTTAGCAAATGTAATAACTCACTTAATTAAATGTTTTAAACATATGTAACATTAAAAAAATATTGATTGTAAAACAGACACACTGCATGAAACATTGAATTCCAATGACTGAAACATCAGAAGAATTATAAAATCAAAAAACACAAAATATGCAACAGAGTCGTATTCTAGTTGAAACGTTGAATTTTAACAGATAAAACATTTTTATTACAATATAATCATGATCTTGTTATAAAGACTTAATTACAGTGAATAAAATAGTATAATTAAATCATGGATCGGATAAGTAATTTAGAAAAAAATACTATAAAGTTTTCTAATGAAATATTTACGCATGCACATAAGGAGCGCATGCAAGAAGGGGATAAGAGAGAGAGGGGGAACACGCATCAACCAGCCCATGTAGCGGGGAGGGCATAGCTGTCCAAATAGATCGTGCCTTATCGGACCAGCCCAGGCACGGTGCTATAGTAATCGTGCCCGAGCCGGCCTAGCACGGCCTGAGTGGCCGTGCTGTGCCTGGGCCGGCGGTGCGGCACGGTGGGTCAGCACGGCATGGCCCGCGAACTGTAGCGGGCCGGCACGGTAACGGCCCGGTACGGCCGGCCCGCTACGAGGAGGAGAAGTAGTAGGCGGCGGCGGCGGGCGCAGGGGAGTGAGCCACATGCGCCACCGCATCTACGCCGAGGGAGGGGGAGCTGCTGCTGGGCCACCTCCTCGCTCCAGCCACCTGCGTCATTGTCGCGCCACCTCCTCGCTCTGGCCACCTGCGCCACCGGGAGGAAAATAAGAGGGGGGAGGAGGGGGAGTACAACCGGCACCGTACCTCACCGCCGTCAGATCCACTCGACCCGCACGTTCACAACACTGGATCTATCGTCCCCGACCTATCTGCCGCCTGAGGGTGTCAAGCTCGGGGCCTTCACCGCCGTCGATCTCCTCCTGCTTGAGCTCGGCGGTGGACAGCGGGAGGCAGCAGCCGCTGCTAGAAAGGGGTCCACCCCCAAGCTCGGGGCACGTTCGGATCTGGCCGCCCTCGAGCTCGTGGCGGCTCGATCCGACAGGCCCCGATCCAGATGGTGAGATCCAGGGAGAGGGAAAGGGCGCCACCACAACACAGGGGAGAGGGGATGGAGCTACCGTCAGTTGGGGAGAGAGCGCCGCCGTTCGCTTAGGAGAGGACAAGGGCGCGGTCATTCGCTGGGGAGAAGGGCGAGGACGTCGATTAAGTGCTCGCTATAGTAGACCAGGCCGGCCCGGGCACGGTGGGCGCTAAACATTAAGTAATTTAATCCACTATGGCTATTCTATACTAGCGCATGTGGTTGTACTGTTTAACATGAGAAATGACACTGAGTTCGGTCCTTAAGCAACCCAGGCAAACACTCCCCCTATCGATACACAACTATCACATATGTGTACCATTTGCTTACCCAAGTTTTAAAATGGTTTTCCTTCAGTTTTAGTTCACAAATATCATAAATATTCATCTCTGATCAGAAGTAAATAAATTTCCATTTTAAACGTAACTAGATGGCCATGACTTATTTTATAAGTGACTAGGCATGTCTAAGCACATATAAGTATATACCTTATAGTAAGCACTTAACAAGTACTTCCATCCATCCTAGTGCTACAAACAGTAGGTTATCAATATTTCAAGGTGAATTATGCAGAAAAAGGGATTAACTATCATTGCCCACAATCCATATAATATACATAGCAAAATAATGATGCAAGTTAAAATAAAATTATTGATAATCCCAAAATTTAGAAGCAATATGTTCAAAGGTAGTAGGATTCTTGCCTTGGTCTAGATTTGCTTCAGATTCCTTAATGAATTCTACCTCCTCAAACTCCAAAGACTCTTCTTCTAATTTTAAATTTTAAAGTTAAAGCAAAGTCAATAATTAATGCAAAATGCTCTAATATGCATGATTTTTGTGCAGTGATTTGGTACTGGTTTCAGACACTTTCTAGTGAAATTATTTTTATTTTTGCCCTTACCATTTGTGAGATATGATTTTTGCAAGTTTTATGTGTCCTTTTAAGAGTATAAAATTTGATGGTAATTTGTGGTTTTAGTTCTGTGCGAAATAACTTTATAAATGGAAAGTACTCATTTTTCTAAGAACTACAAAATTGCTTTGACATTTTTTATGAATTTTAACCAATTTTGTTTGTTTTGTAATTTTATTGCCGACGGGCCGTGCCGGCGCGGCATGGCCCACGACCTCAGCATGCCGTGCCTGGGCTAGGAGGGAGGCACACGGGCTGGCACGGCACGGCCCGCTACAGGGATCGTGCCTAAACGGGCCGTGCCGTAGCGGACCGTGCCGGACCGTGCCTCGGGCCGTGTCGGCCCGGTCCGCCTGTTTGGCCAATACTAGGAGAGGGTGTCTGATCTTTGGACAGGTACCGAGTGTCTGACCTGAATGGAATTCCTATGGAAACGACCCATTCATAAAAAAAGTTAGAGGAACAGTGAAAAACCGATATTTGAGCTCTAATTGTTTGAACTACGACTGATAAAATATATAAAAATAAATAAATGTGTTCATCTACACTATCTTGTTTTTCCTTAGAAAAAAGGAGGGAGTTAGTTGTAGGGATGGTGGCAAGATTCCCCACTCCCTTGACAATTGCATCTTTTAAAATAGAAAACGTACCAGAGATATCCTATAACAATATCACTCATGGTATAAAGTTCGTATGTACAATTAAAATTGTTTTTTTTCATCAAACAATTAAACTTGTCTTCGTCTGTTGAAATGCACGGACATTTCGCTTGCCTAATTATATATTACCAAAAAAATTCTCTCTCTCCCTCTCTCAAAATAGCAGCCTCACTTGTCCACATAAGATCCCGCACACGAAATGGACTCCCACATGTGCGCCAACCTAGAGAGCGGGAATGGTCTAGATGCAAAATTCCATTGGATTGCTCTCTTGGAGAGGGTTGTTTCTCTCTCCACCGATGTAGATATGAAACCCCATCTTTAAAAACCAGAAAAGGCACCCACTTAATCATAAGATTTAAAAAGAAAGGAACGCTCACCAGTATGAAATACTTCAATTAGGATGGAATCATTCTCAGAAATTTCTAATTGCATTTAGACCCTTCCTATCCATTTCATAAACTAGAATGACCTCTATGCAAAATGCTCTGCGAGGCAACAACTTTTCTCATGCCACCTAATCTAAGCCATCCTTTAGGAGTGTGGCTTATCAAGAAAATCTTCCAGAGAGCGGTAGGAGTATATTTCTATAAATTTATAAAATAAAAATATTTTTATAAATTAAAAAAAGAAATATAAAAAAATCCGTGGACTTCCTCCCGAACGCCCCGGCCGTGTGGGCTGCGTGGGCCAACTACTGAGCGAACTGAGCAGCCAGTTAGCTTGGTCTGCCATGCAGTTGCAGCCGTTTTGCATGGGCTGCTAGCTGCTGCTGCTGCTGATCGCTTCCTGTTACTGGCCCAGTCCAAGCTGTTGCACTGCCTTGCCCCATGGGCCATCAGGCTGATCTCCTGTGCACGTACACAGACATGGAATTTTGTTTATTTTTATATTTTTTTAAAAAATATTTACAAAAGTATATTTTCGTTTTAAAAATTTTAAAATTATACTCCCAGCACCCTCTGGGAGGGCTAGAGAGCGATTTTATGATGTGGCAGACGGCTGTGGGCCGGGCGGCCGACGGCTGTCTGCACTTTTGCAAGCGGCTCCCTGGCCAGAAATAAACCGCCCTCTAGGAGGGCGGTAAGGGGCCGCCTGCAAAAACGCCGACCGCGGGGCCGATGCTTTTGCGAGCGGCCCTCTTGCCGCTCTCCCAGAGGGCGGCTTATTGCTGGGCCAGTATAAGACCCCCTCCTAGCCTCCAAAAATAACATAAAATTCACAGAAATCACGAAAAAAGAAGAGAGCTGAGAGCGAGGCTGAACAAAAGCAGCGAAGTTCTGCCGATTTATTGATTCGTCCGCAGGTAAAATCTATTGTCACTTTGCAATTTTTATTTCTATTCATCAAGTGATGTAGTATGTGGAGTATTGTACTAGTTATTTCACGGGTAAGTAAATATTAGGTTTGGTCCACAGGGTGTAGATCTAACGTAGTTGAGCGTAACGGCCACGGAGATAGAAATGAGGACGATGACGTTTTATTTTTTTTAGTAATGTGTAGTATACCCTAGGTATGTAATTGTATATGGTATTTTTGGCCTAGCGAGTTATAACTTGCGTTTATTTGGTTATAATATAGGTTGCTATGAATGCGTTTGATATGTTCAGTCGTCAACGACCTCCGATTGGCATGCCTCCCCCGATATGTTGGTGCAGAGATGATTGCAAAGTTGCAATCAGTGAGCAGGATCACACGTACCGGCAAAGGTATTGGATATGTGCTAATTACGCCTACTCTCCGGAGAAGCCGAAGCTATAAGGGAAGAAAGAGAAGTCAAAGAAGCCAGTTGAGGTAATACGAATTATCTTGTAGTACGAAATATTTGAACATTTGAACTAACAAATTTGCATATGTCAAGGCATCGAAGTCTCCTCCGCCTCTGTGCGACTTTATGCAGTGGATAGATATGGAGATCCGTCCAGAGGACGCAGAGTTTCTTCGCAGGTCATGAGAATGGCATAGGGAGCGGCTCGAGCATCTTTGGGCAGCAGAAGCAGAGTGGGAGGCTGAGCAGAAGAGAAAGGAGGAGAAGGAGTGGCAGGAGCAGGTAGCCCGTGAGGCAGGCAGGAAGAGGAAGCAGGAGATGGCACTACGTGCGAAGCAAGCTGGGCCGGAGGCGGTGAGGAAGGAGAAGTACCCACGCTGCACACAGTAGATGCATATCTAGTCGGATGTCTATTTGAAATACCCTAAGGCATGTAATAACGATAACTAGAAACGTTTTATGTGCCGTTTGTACTCGTTGGAAGGATAATTTCATTAGGTTTGTAAGCAATTAACGTGTGCTTGGTTGTCACCGCTAGGAATCTATTTTCGCCGTGAAGTTGAAACTCAAAAATTTATGTTTTTGATCAGTTTCGTCACAAACGTAGACCGTGAGGAGTACATCGTTTGATCGACGAGCGTAAACGAAGTAAAGATGTTTCTTCAGTAAACGTAAGATTAATAAAACATGACATACAACAGTTTAACTACTACTAGCACAACGTACTACGGGCCCTGACCGTAACCTCTAGACCTCTTCGTCTTCCTACCCTGCGCTTGCACCTGACCTTGGGAGTACGTCAGCCGGTCTGGTGGTACGGCACAGCCAGCGCGGCTCGCTTGCACGGGTGTGGCAGCTGGTGGGTCATGTGTCTGCGGTGGCGAAGCTCCTCCGAGCTGTGAGGAACCTAGTACCTCCTGGATCTCCTAGTCCTCTAAGTCCTCCAAATCGTTGCCCTCGAAAGGATCCGGTGCCCAACCGCTGCCACGTGTGCCCTGCGCGGAGGAGCCAGCGCCAGCAAACATCCCCGACGCTGTAGAGTGGAACCCTGTACACAAAATTGTTCATAATTGCAAACCGGAATTTTGCAAGGCAAAAGTAAACTTTGATCTAACCTGAAGGACCTCCTATGGTGGCCCCGGGGGCACTGCTCATGCCCTGCTACGCGTGCGGTTGTGTGTGGTACGCTCTTTGTGTGGACATGCCAGCTCCGGAGGGATATAGGTACGGTGTAGCGAAAGCTGTACGGAAGCATATTGATGTAAAACGGTGCATGTCGTAGAAGGAAATATGTTATGAACTGATGGTTAGCGGAATTTACCTTTAGAGGGGCTAGCTGGTTGACTGGAACCCTGCTGGTACACTCCTGCTCCTGTGGGCCGTGGCTGGTGCTGACGTATAGCTACGGGAGGTACTGCATCAACCACACGACAAGTGAGCGCATGAATCACTATATGTATCGACTGATGGATCCTCCCGAAAGTCATCCTCTGCTCCTGCTCAGTCAACACGATCCCACCGTCCGAATGCCGCATCCACATCAGACCGAACCTGTCGCGCTGCGTCGGCCTATTTCAAATGTGACGTGAATATATGTTAGAACCGTGGACACCTATAAAGGGAATAGCAAAGTGCAAAGAGAATGTGACTTACCGCAGGAAAGTAGTCCTCGTCACGGTGTGTAGGATACATGTCAATCGCAGCGGCGACGTGTGGCTGTGGATCATCTGGGGTAAACATCACGCGTGTGCGGGTGCGGGGCTGGTACTACCTGAGGTATGCTAGGTAGGTATCCTCAGTGTGTGGACATACCTTGTCGATGACCTCCTCCATCGCCAACAACCAGTCATCCACGTACCTCTGCAGTCAGGGATACCACTGAGTGCCACCTGCCTGTCCCCTACGATTATACCTATTTGCAGAGAGTGCATTAGACTTCATTAAAGAGTTGTAGTACTCAACAAAGATCGCAGCTGTACTAACCGGTGCACGTCGCGCAGTACAACCATCTCCACGGGCACAGGGAAGACCTGATGTAGCCGAACTGTCGCATCACGCGCTGCGGACAGTGGGGCTCGACGAAGATGACGAACACCAACGGCACTATCGTCATCCAGTACGCTTGGTCGCGCGTGCAAAAGCCTGGTCCAGTCCGAACGGTGCACGGGCTGCGATGGCCTGCGGACTATATGGCTCCCAGACGACATTGCTAGGCTGCAGGCGGTCAAACTCCATAACGAAGTCGGAGTAGGACCTCCTAACCTGTGTGTGGGCGTAACGACGCTGCAAAATAGAACAGGGGGAACACGTCAGTGTTTGCGCATAAGTGGTAAACCTAGAATTTCATGTTACATACCTCATGGCGACACCATACCATCCCCATAGTCGGACGGTCCACGGTCGACTGCCCGTACATGCCTTCAAAGCCGCTCTCGTAGGGAGAGTGCTGAATCAGAGGGTGGCCTATTGCGAACCGCTCGGCCGCCCATAGCTGCAGAAGGAGAGGACAATCGGCGAGAATCGCGAACCTGGCTCGGTACGCCATACCTGCATGCAAATAGAGACTTAGCGTAATTTTTATTGTCAAAGCAACAAGTATGAGTAAGTTCACAAAGTTAATTGAACAACCACATTACAAATTATTGTTAAGGTTTATAGCATTATTACATGACAATAAAAAACAACAATACAGTACATATCGTTCTATAACAGAGATCAAGCGCGCAACAAAGCAGGAGAACTTAAGTTATAGAATCTCTATTACATCGATACATGGACTAACACTACACCGCAGCACCACCAAATGCTCGAGAATGTCTAGGATGGGGTCGTCTTGAAGTTGTGCCTTCACCCGTAGGACGACTGCCATCAGCGCCTGAATCCGACGATCCAGCTTCCGCCGTACTTGGACCGGTTACATCCTTCGGATATTTCTTGTAGGTATGGCATGTCTAGTTGCACATTGAACAACGTTTATACCTTCCACTGGCATCTGACTCATCCATGTTATTACAAATGCGTCTTGTCTTGCGGCGGCCTGCTTTGTCCCTCAATTTTATTGGGTCAGGTATGTAGATAGCTTGAGGATGCTCGGTAGTAAATATCCCCATAATACTGAAGCTATATATCTTTCCACTCCAGGGGCTGTAGATTGCTTCTTTTTCTGAAATAAGATGAGACAAAATGACGTGCTTCTATCCTGCACTCACCGCTCGCGGCAATAACATGAGAACATGGCTTGTGGAGCAGAGTAGGCTTTCGGCACGAGCACTTGCAAGTCCCGTCTTCCTTCAGCACGCACTCCTGCATAACTCTTTTGTGATAGATTCCACGCATGCCCTTGTCGACA
Source organism: Oryza meyeriana var. granulata (assembly GCA_003991445.1). Classification (NCBI taxonomy): domain Eukaryota; kingdom Viridiplantae; phylum Streptophyta; class Magnoliopsida; order Poales; family Poaceae; genus Oryza; species Oryza meyeriana. The sequence continues at coordinate 176,036 of RYFJ01001536.1, forward strand.
CACAATATTTTAAATATGTGCTCTTGTGTACCTTGAGGTATAACTCGATATCTTTGGGTCTTATTACTTTTATCTTGTATGTACTTAGTCAGTAGTATACTAAAGAAAAGATTATTGTCTGTCATTAAGGGGCCAGCTGCTCTGAACCGATCTTTGAAGTACTTGTATGTGCCATGCAAGATAAATTCAATAATGCCAACAAGTGGGAGCCCTCGAACACCATGCATCACCCAATTGTAAACCTCTGCCAAATTTGTGGTCATTATGCCAAATCGAGAACCATCTTTGTTATACAACAAGGCTCATTTCTCCTTTGGCTCATTTTCAATCCACTCCGAAAATTTTCTAACCGACGATGCCGACCTTCTTCTAATACGAGGTCCGTCACTTGATAAAGATCCAAGAGCTTGTGGAGCCTCATCCCCTACAAGAGTAGCCCTCCTGGACTACTCATCCGTTTGTTTAGATGTCAGCTATCCAATCTCCTCCAAAGCTCATTGAATTTCTTCTTCTGATTTTGGGCGCAAAGCCTCTTGAAAAGATCCATAAGGTGCTTATTCCTAAACTGTCTGTAGAAATTAGCACCCATATGACGCATGCACCATCTACTTTAAACATCGGACCACCTTAGTGGGTACCCCTTCTCAGCACATCTATCCCTCAATTTCTCAATTGCCCGCAGCAAGCCGGCGTGACGGTCATGTATTAGATATCCGTCTGGCCTCATCCATACAACTACAGACTTAAGCCTTTCTAAGAACCAGTACCAACTATCAGTGTTCTCGCTCTCAACAAAAAGCAAAAACCACCGGTAGAACTTGGTTATTCCCGTCAACTCCAATTGCTGTCAATATCTGCCATCTGTACTTTCTGGTTAGGAATGTCCCATCGATGCAGAGGATAGGACCACAATGCATAAAGGCCTGAATGCAAGCACCTAATGCAAAGAATACCCGTTGCAACACAGTTTGATTACCATGGTGTTAACGCCAAAATTTGGTAAGGACCTGTATCGTATTCGGTCAAGAGGACGGTTGCAGTCGGATAATGGAAATTGATCCAAGAAGCAGACCGAGTCTGAGAAGGAGCCGTGAAGACCGCGCGTGGCAGTTAATTACTATAGTTTTTAGAAAAAGGTTTATCTCTTTTAGGAAACCTGACCTCGTGTCCGGTCAGGTCTCGTTAGCGCTTTCTGTTATAGATAGGAAATCATATATCGTGTCCTATAAGGACTCATGTAACTCGGGGTATTATAAGCACGTATGCCCGGGGATCCTTGTAATCTATCACAACGATCAATACAAATTCGGCGCATCGCCACCAACACAAAGGACACTCCTTCGACGGGATCCTGCTTCTCGAGCCGGGCTGTTGCAATCGGTTAGGGTCCGAACTCCTGCGAGAGGGTAAGTCTCGTTCACACAAAGATCGCCGAACTACCAATCGGCTAGACTTCCTCGGTTTAGGTCCGATATCTAGTCGTTTATGGTAGTCGGCTTAACCAGATATATTTACTTTATCTAAATGTGCTGCATCAGTTCAGTTTGATCTCATAGAGTATAGGTATACTCACATCAACGTGTGCAGACAGATTGTATCGACTAACTGGAGCGATTTTCCATCAAGTTTCGTGCTGCATCGGGTTAGGTCCGACCTACTGAACTGCTAGTGATAAAGTCGTCCGCTGAGGCCGATGCCGTTGTGTGCAGGCGGCTTTATATCGGAGTGCTATAGCCGGTAAGTTATTTTCATCCCCGATCGCCTTAATATCTATGACTCATGAGGCATTGTTATTGTCGTCGTCTGTGCTCGCAACGGTTAGGTCCGAATCTATAGACTGAACAGATAATAGCTTTACTACACTTTAATAACCGAGGGTGTTGTGCGGATGGTGTTATCGGAGTGCTTACCGATACCAGTTACCTGTTAAATGCCGACTACATTTATTCATTGTTTTTATCCTGTGTTTCCTTTATTAAGCAGTCGCTAGCTTTAATTCAATTATTTATCAATTTAACGTTATTGCATATTTTATTATTTGTTCCTACCTGTATTATTGTTACAATCGGCTAAGGGATAGCCGATGGGTTCATTCTGCCGATCCAAACACAAGTACAAGCAGGTTCCCGGGCACGACCCCAGGTAAGGACCCGGGCATGAGCCCGGGTAAGGACCAGTATATGGGCCCGGGTAGCGGACGTAGATCTCGGGAGCAAGGGCTCGGGTGCTGGCATACCTTCATAACAACACCAGTAACATTAGATCATGATCAGCTAGGATCTATTTGATTCACTTATGTATTATACTTGCTTATTTTATCTAGCTTATAGCCGGTTTTTGAATATTCCTTCGATAATCGGCTAGCATGATATTTATTTATTATTACATTATTGTTCTTGCCGTCATCGGACCTGAGCCGATGTGTAAGTGCTACAGTGTGCATCGGCCATCGGCTGATGAAACGAGTCTAGATCGGCTTCCAGCCGATTGGCTCATTGATCTAACATTTTCCTCCTTGTCAATTACAGGGTCAAATTGACTGGCACGCCTACGAACCTCAAACTTTAGGACCTGCACTGGAGTGAAGCAAATCTCCCAGGCCTTCGCGTGTCACCCAGACGCCGAACCAAGACCCGGCGATTTTCGGCGTCAACACATGGTCAATTGATAGAAAAGCTTTCAGGTCGTAGCAGATCTTCGGATTCCTCTAAAGAATATAGGCTAATAAACGAGACAAATTATCATAAGATGCTTCAAATGTGCCAAACCTCATCTCTACAACCTTCTGTTTCGCCCTCCATGCCTTAGCATAGCTAATTGTATACTTCAATTTCTTTTCAATATGTCTAACGATTAACCTTGGTTCGTAACCCAGGTTGTTCACAATGTGGAAGTATATCTCTGTTGCAACAAATACAGATGTTATGTTTCTATGGTATTTCTCGACACCTTGTAAGTAACATGAATACTCGATCACAATTGAAACTTACCAATAATCCTATTATTTACTCTTGAATGCGTGCACTCGCCATGGGCACCCATCCTTTACGCACTTCACTTCATACACCGACTTGCTTGACTTCACAACCAAGAACTCTCTCTAAAGTGGCACCTCCCATTGTTTCACTGCCTCCTTCAAATCCTCTATAAATGCATACTTAGCCCCCTAGATGACCTCGTTCTCCTTGTACTCCCATGGTACATGATGTCGCTCGGAGTTAACAAGGCCAGAGAAGTCCTCGTTGCTCCATTCTGCAGGTATCACGTTGTCCTCATCAGACGAATCATCATCCTCTGCATGCTCGTTTTCAGCATCTTCCCTATCCATTTCTTCAACGATGGTGTCGATTAGTTCTCCCTCATCTGTCGTACCTGTTGGCTGTCTATCTTCTTCATTCCCTCCTTCATTCCCTCCTTTATTTTCTTCCATTGTTTCAGCATCACCTCCCGTCGTACTTGGACTCTCATAATCTTGCACGGGCATTGCAACAGCGGTGTTATCCTTCTCATACACCGACACAAATATACCTAGTGGCCAACCACGTTGGAATGCATTCTTCACGTATCATCTCCATGTGGCAGTGCAATCCACCGCCATCAGTTCCAAAAAAAACCTTCAACTGCATGACTGACTACAACATACAAGGTTATTGTGTTGATCTAGGGGTCGAGTCGAAAGCCTTGCATCAGCCAGTTGTACATTGACTCGAAACTTCTCTCAGCTGGCCTATCAATGCCCTTAGCCGTTGAACTAAACTCCGACAAATCTACACCTTATGGACCATACCTAACATTCCCTTGCCCGTAAAATAACTGAAATATCACCTTATTTGACATCTCTGTTGATGAAAAAATACAGTTAAACTAGGTACCAACATTCTCCTCACATCTAATACTATGTAATTGAGATTTTATAACTACCATCTCTATATAAATTACTTCGCCTAACAGATTGACTAAAAACCTACAGATCTACGAGTAACAACTTATTTTCATATAGTACTATACACGTAACTAATACAATACTACATCAATTCTTGCAAAGAAATAAAAATTACAAACGGACAATAGATTTTACCTACAGACAAATCAGCAAACCGGCAGAGCTTCGTTGCTTTCGTTCAGCCTCGCTCTCAGCTCTCTCTTCTTTTTTTCTATGCTTTCTGTGAATTTTATGATATTTTTAGAGGCTAAGAGGGGGTCTTATACTGGCTTAGCAATAAGCCGTCCTCTGGGAGGGCGGCAAGGGGGCCGCCTGGAAAATGGCCAACCCACGGGCCGACCATTTTGCAAGCGGCCCCCTAGCTGGGATAAACCGCCCTCTGGGAGGGCGGTAAGCGGGCCGCCCGCAAAGCGTTGGCCCCGTGGTCGGTATTTTTGCAGGCGGCCCCCTTGCCGCTCTTCTAGAGGGCGGTTTATTTCTGGCCAGGGGGCCGCTTGCAAAAGGGCAGACGGCCATCAGCCGCCCGGCCCACGGCCGTCTGCCACATCATAAAATCGCCCTCTGAAAGGGCATTTTTCAAAAAACGCCCTCCCAAAGGGCGTTGGGTGTATATTTTTGTAAATTTTTGAAATGAAAATATAGTTTTGTAAATATTTTTTTAAAAAAATAAAAAAAAGCTCCACATACATGTATCATGTATGCTACAGTACCTCATGTACTGTAGCACCATGTGCTGGTGCGCCGCGGTGAACATTCGTGGACTTAACGGCAGGTATCGAGCAGTCGGCTAGCCCAACCACGGATGCACGCACAACAAAGAGATCCAGCATGGGTGTTAAGGGGCTTGAGCTCCATATAAAGAACAAGGAGAGAGGAGAGGAAAAGAAAAGAAAAGGGAAAAGAAGAACAGTAAGAGAGGCTAAAATATGAAGAATAAGGAGAGAGAGGAGTGTTAAAGAAGAACAGTAAGAGAGGCTAAAAGAAGAAGACAATGAGCCCTTTTGCTTCTTGTAGCTGATCCGTCTCTGACTAAGTTGTGCAACTGATCGAAACGGAAGGCTTCTTGAGCTGCTTCCATCTGGCATGCTAGGAGCCCTATTGAACCGTCGTATATATGTCTGTTGAACTGTGTTAAGGCTTAGTTTGAAGGTGAAGGAAGTGAAAGAAGAAGAAGATTATATAAAACGAGGTAAGCTATTAGCACATGATTAATTGAGTATTAGCTATTGCAAACTTGAAAAATGGATTTATATGATTTTTTTCAGGACTAGAAATTCACCAGAATTTCTAAAGCTGATTTGTGCAATAAACCCTCGTCCAGGAATCTGCTGAGGTATAGAAATCGACAACTTGATAAACATTACCAAAATGTAGTAACGATAAATACTTACAAAAGAGGCACTTAATTCTCACACAGGAGAAAACTGCAGTGGAACGGCAATCCTAGCGAAGCAGCATGAAGCCATAAGCAGCTCAACTGGGGTATAAGCCAAACACTAAACTTCTCCTCGCAAAGCATCGCTCTGATGATTGTAATATAGCAAGACTGAGAATCACCCACCGTACTCAACAAGCCACACATGGAATGCAAAATAATGCAACAGGATTCCAAAGAAAAGACATAGTATGGCTTATTTACATAAATAGTATTTAAAACATTTACATTTAAAAGCATTGAAAAACAATATAGTTTAATCATTAATCAATATTAACACAATCACTGAACAACACTTCAATGCAGTTCAGACCCAAACCAATACCTTCCAACCTGGAGCCATCAAGTTTTCACCATTTATTATCATTATGAGTAGTGTGGGACTAATCGCAGAAAGCATTGCTAGGCCAGCCATTGACCGCAGGCATGGCTATTCAAACAGTTTTACTCTGGCCAGAGTGTACAATTTTACCCACAAGACATAATCTCAACATCATGTCAGCCATGCGTCGCGATACCTGAAAGTACCCGAATAGAGATTGTGACAAAACCATCCATGTAACTCGCACAATAGGAGAGCCTCTCGCCAAACCTCCGATCTCCGGTAGGGGTGATCAAGTGCCTTCCCGCAAGGCGGCTCAACGCCCGAACTCATGGACTTATTGACAACTACCATGTGTGGACTTATATCAGCCACAAACAAAGCCCTGGTGCCTCCTATTGAACTCATCATACTTCAAATCCCACCATTACCCATTCTGACTTGTGGTTAGTACGGATATTGCTTCGTAACAAGTAGTCCGCAAACCGGTCCTTAAGTGTTATGAGCACCACTAGCAACAGCCACAACCCTGGTGCTCACAACCCACCATCAGTCAAGTTTTAGTTGACATGTTAATTAACCAACCACGACCAACTGTCGTGAAAATATAGCCTCTAAACATTAATTACCCATAAGTGAATCATAAGTTATCCTACATAAAATGACGCTAAAGTTTCTAGGCATTGGCTAGGCAAAATCCTAAATAATCTAGCTAGATCATTAAATAGCCATCCAGCTAGTCAATATTATTTACCCAGGGTATCAAGGTGCATATAACAATAACAAAATGGCCATAATAATCAAGAAATATTGGATAATAAATAAACACCCATAATAATGTCATTCCAAAACATCAAAACATTGTATTCAATAACGTTAAAATAAAATAGATTTCACAAATGGAATCAACATACTCAAGGAGATTGCCTTGCAATAGAAAAGTCTTCACTTGATCCTTCGGACTCTTCCGCGAACTTCGCTTCCTTCCGAAATGGCAGAAACAACTGACTACACGTAAAATGAGGAAAAACACTAAGAAACTCTAAATAAATAGTGCATAAAAACTACATAAGCATGTAGATCATGATTTTAGATGAATTTAGGAAGAATAACGGGTCGAATCGGAGTTCGGACGGGAAAGTTACGGCTTTTGGAAGATTGATTTCAGAGAAAATCCAAAAAGAATTGGAAAAAGAATATTCCTGGAATATTCCTTCAAAAATAATTATCAAGGATTTATTTTTGAATGGATAAATGAGGTGGGGGCCACTATCATAGACTCAGCTCTTCTGGACTGGGTTCACAGAACTGAGGGGAGAGGGGAGTTGTGGACTGCTGACTGGGATGCCACGTATACCAGGTTACTGAGGTGGCGATGAGGTGGCGGCTAAGGCAGCTAGGGCTGACGTGGCGTTGATTCGAGAGATTGAAGGAAATCCGATGGCTCAGAACCAATCAGATCAAGATCGATGGCTAGGATTTGATCTCGAAGATCGGATGGTAGAGATCTGTTGGAGGGTTTTATGAAGGACAGACGGCTCGGATTTAATCTCGATGATCCTATGGCTGAGGAAGCTCGAAGTCTGCGAGGGGCCCCAATTGTCATCCACCGGAGGGCCCACATGTCTATGTCAGAGGGATGTGATGCCGGTGGGGCCTGCACGGCAGTGACACAAGGGGCGTGGCGAGCTCACTAGCACCATGGCATGGTGGCACAGCAAGGAGGCCGGTGGCAGGGGTGGCGACTGGCAAGGCGGCGCAGCAGGATGTCGGTGGCGGCGGTCCACGGCGCAACGGCGAAAACGACGACGGCCGACGGCACTCAGAAGAGAGGAAGGGGGTGCCGGTCTCAGGTAGACGAGACGACGGTGCCGAGATGCCGAGCAGAGGGAGGAAGAGCGAGACGCCGGTGCTTACCATTGGCGACGGCCACCTTAGGGGGCAAAGACGACAATGCCGACAGCAGCGGCAGCTAGGGATCGCAGCGGCGGCAGCGATTTGAGGCGAGGGTGACGTGATGGTGGCGGGCTAGGGCGCAATGGGGAGGTTAGGGCATAGGGAGCGACGCGGCGCTATGTATGGGGAGGGGATGGCGGTGGACGTGGAGCCCGGTGGCGGCACTGGTGCGCGCGGTCTTCGGGGAAGCGGCGGTGCACGGGCCGGGCCGGCCGAGTGTCGGCCCCAGGTTTTTAAGACCGGAACTTCTCATGCATAGAGTACCAAATCCCTAGATCATTAGTTTGGCACTTACAAGACATCACTGGTACCATTGTAACTTATAGGATAGAGTCTTACAATACTTGATCATTACAAAAAGGGGTTGCCCGTGAAGAGACCCAAATAGCCAAAAGTCCTACGGTAGACTAGCAAAAGGCGCAGAGTATGATAGCGGACACATAGTTGGCGACGGCCTACGTTAGTCCACAGGCGCTCGACTAGCAACTTGGGCCTATGGTGCTTCCTTCGGTGCCTCCTCCTCCTCCGGAATACGCTTGTACATTTCTCCCTCGGTATCTAGTTCTAAAAAGGGGGATTAAACAACGGTGAGTACATAGAGTATTCACAAGCCACCACTTCAACATGAATTTATGCTTGCAAAGTTCAAGGGAGGCAGGGGTTTAATTGCGCAAAGCCAATTTTCACAGAAATATTTCACAAAACCTATATATAGACATTTTACTGAAATATACTTGCCAATAGTTGAATACGTTAATCCCACCATGAAGACTGTCACCTTGCCAAGTCACACCTGGTTCGGCTTACCCTCATGCCCGATGTTCATTTCCGATTCTACATTCCACCCACATTCCTAACCAAAATTTTAGAAAAATTATGAGTCTAGTCAAGATTAGTACAAGTCCCGGTGCTCCTTTAACCGCGAGCACAGCTATTCGAATAGTTTAGTTTTACTCACACTGCAGTGGATGTATGCTTTACCCGCAATCCGTGGCGCACCCAACACATGAGATTTGCCACGGCCTAGGTTTTCGGATCTCCTAGCATTGTGGCACCCGCTCTAGAGACTATGTGCCCTCATGAACCCCCTGGCACTCCAATCCCACATTGCCAGTGGTGTGAGGAGTCTTGGACCCAGGGATGTCAAGGAGAGGGAAGCAACGTTTATTTTATTTGACATATCATTTAACCCACAATCTATCCTCCTTTGTCTTCATCGCAACACCACACCGTGAATTAGAACCAGCCATGACTAGGGTGCCACCCCACTAGAATACCTTAATCCACTAGGTCTATGCCCATACGAGAATTGCGGTCGTACTCAGGCCGTGGCCTGCCTGTTTTCTTGACTCGATCCTTAACTGACTAGGGTCGGCGCTAACTTTTACCAAGAACCACCCATATCAATCCATGCCGCCCCGATCAATAATGGTTTTGTTTCTTAGTTTTGATTTTCACAATCAGTTTTCGTATATCTCGCAAGCAGCAATTCATGTCTCCGCTCACATAAAATGGCGTTGTCCCCTACCCAAAACACTCGTCCCCATTGCGACCATTATCATATATGAAAGAGAAATCTAATTAGCAATACTAAGCAGTGTGAATAAATGAATTCAACATATAATAAGAATATATGGCATCAAGGTACAGGGCATCAACTCAATAATGGCTTTAAATGAAATTTAGGAATGGTATTTAATATAGCATGCATTTTATTTGTAAATAAAAACCATTTCGTATTAGGATCAACATGCTCAAGGAAGGAGGCGTGGTGACTTATCTTGCTCGGCTACGGCAACTTCCTCCTCTGTGTCACGGTGCTCATCGTCGCAAGCATAGCCTAGTCAAAACGAGCGGAAAATCAAACTCACATTCAAACACAAATAAATAAGGAATAAATGTAATTAAGAATGGAAAAAATACCAAACCAGTTCCATTAGATAGATCTTGATTTTAGATGAATTTTGGTGAAAGTTTCACTCAATTCGGACTTAGGATGCAAAAGTTATGGGCTTTCAAATATTCAAATTTGAATAAAATCAAATAAAAAGTAAAAGCTACTGTTGGCCTTTTAAAAACACTGGACTATTTATTTTTTTCTAAGTAAAACAAGCTCCTTTCACTGGTGCATGGGACCCACCTGTCAGTGAATGATTAGGGAGATTAATTAATTCTTAACCAGGGTAATAATAATTCTTAACCAGGGTAATAAAATAAAAGAAAAGGGTGGGCCCACATGTCAGAGACCGGGGTAATTATCTTCTTTTATCCCGAAAAGCACTAGGGCGGGCCCACATGTCAGCACCGGGAGGGGATTTAGTAATCCCCTCCTTGTCGTCTTCCTCGCCCAGAAGAGGGCAAGGGAGGGCGGAGGGAGAGGCGCCGGACGGCGGCGGCTGTAGAGGGAGGTGAGGATCACCGGGGCGCATGGGGAAGGCGGCGCACCAAGCGCGGGAGGCCGGGGCGGTTCGGCGGTGGTGGCGGGCGTCATCGACGGAGATCTCCTTGCCTGGGGCTAGAGGCAGCGCGGGGTGGGGGGATTTTGGGGGGAGGGGGGGCGGTTCTATGATGTTTTTTTGGGGGGGGGGGGAAATAAATAGGGGAGCGGCTCCCCTTTCTGCAGGTACGGCGGCGGGCGTCCAGGAGCTGCAGCGACGACAGTACACGCGTGGTGGGGGGGGGGGGGGGGGGGGGGGGGGGGGGTGTGGGGTGGGCGCAGCGGGGCAGAGCACGCTCGCGTGGGTGGAGAGGACGCGCGTGGGCGGTGGGGCTGGGCTTCGCAGCGGGCATGGCAGAGGTGGGTACGGGAAAGGGCTTCGGACCGGTGGTCCTAAGCGAAAGGCGGCGGGGCGACGTCTCTAGACCTCCAGCGGTTGGCAGGCGGTTGGCGCAGGGCGCCACAGCGTCTAGCTGCACGCGGGGAGGCGTAGGGCGGTGAGGGGGTGGGGATGAGCAGTACTACGGCGAGCTCCAATGGCGGGCGGTTGGGGAGAGGGGGACACGCGTGGGCGGCGGCGTAGACGCGGCAGGCGGGGGCGGTCCGCGGCCCGGCGGGCGCAGCACGGGGCCGGTATGGCTCGGGTCCGAGCGGGGCTCGCCGCGGCGGCGCGGTCGGCGCGGAAGAGAGGGAGCAAAGGAGAGCGACAGAGACAGCGAGAAGGGAGACGGCCGCGCGGGCGGCCGTCGAGCTGTGGCCCGACTGATGGATGGGGCCGAGTGCGGCGACTAACGGGCAGGCGCACGTGCGGGCGGGCGCGGAGCGGGCGCCTGGCTGGCGGGACCCGGCCGTCGGGGCTGGCTAGCTGGGCTGCTCTGCCCAGCGCCAGGGGAGGGGAAAAGGCCGGGAGGGGGAGAGAGATGGGCCGGCCCAGCATGGAAGAAGAGCAAGGGGGAACAGCAGGGCGTTTCTTTATATTTTTTTCTGTCTCTCCTTCCTTTATTTATTACTCATTATTATATTTTTCTTTCTTTTGAGGAAAAGAGAAGAAGGGGCTATTCCAAGTGTACATCACTTTGAAGAATGCAATATATATATATATATGTATATATGTGTGTGTGTGTAGATTCTCTTTTGAGGGTGTCGGCGAAACGGGATAGGGGGTCTCACATACCCCGGGGACGCGTGGGTCATCGGCCACGTTAATTCCCCCGGGGCCACATTCTCCGACGACGATGGGCTCTCCAGCTAAGCGCCCGGGCAGTGCCCGGGCCCGGGAGCTCTACCCGGTACCCGGGTGCGTCTTCCCCGGGCCCGGGAGCGCCTTCCTCGGGTACGGCACCCCGTGCCCGGGTGCGCCTCGCCCGAGTGCTCTTGCCCGGATGTCTTCCTCGGGCTCGTGTCCCGGGGAGCGGCCCCGGGCCCGGGACCCGCAATAACAGTGCCTCGTGCGGCGGAGGGCTGGCTCCAGCGGTCGGCTCCCCAACTACCCGTTTTAATGGTGAGGCGACGACACAGCACTTTTGACCAAGAAGGCCCCGAAAGTCCACGCCCAAGCAGCAGAGGCAGGCGCCGTCCCGTCTCCGTGCTCCATCCGCTCACAGCGAGGGGCCGACCGAGCGTGACCAGACGAGCAGTACCTACTCCGGCTTGGACGCAGCAGGCGGGCGGAGACGACTGGACCATCCTCCAACTCCGGCGCAGGCGTCGCAGGTGGAGGTGGGCGTCTGCGGCCGGACAGGTGCACAAGAGGACTCACCGGAGAATATCTCTCTCGGGGTACCGGCACTGTGGACTCTCTTGGCTCTATAAAGGAGGATCCGAGCCGACGTGGAGAGGGGAGAAAAAAACTGGAGCATTAGCAAGGACTCTCTGGCTAGTAAACACCGTCGCGCACACTCGCCGCAGTTCTCCTTCCTCGGCACCGAGCTCCTGAGCTCGCCGGGAACACCCTGTAACACTCAAAACCATATTCCCCTCCACATAGCATACACACAGGAGTAGGGTATTACGCTTCCGAGCGGCCCGAACCTGTATAAATCCTCGTGTCTCCCTTGTGCGCGCTGTTCATCGTCTTCTCCGCGCGATCTCCTCGGTTCGGACGGTCCGGACCCGGTTCGGACGGTCCGGACCTTTCTGCCTTCGTACTCTGCTTCACCACGGTTCGGACGGTCCGGACCCCGCAGTTTCTTCTACGTCTCCTTCGCGTATCTTTCTTCTGCACCCTGACGCCGGCTTCGCCTGAGAACTACTCCCCTGGCCGAATCTCAAAGGGGGGTCTCCTGACTTCCCGCCGTCGAGGTTTCATCCTCCGACAGAGGGTTTCTTGAAATACTCTAATTTTTGGCACTGGTATAAACCAAAATTAACCTTCAGAAGATCTAGCATGGTGCAATTTTTGAAAAGTTTTTGTCGGTTCCGGATTTTGGCCTCCGATTTTTATTCCGAATTTTTGAGGGTGTGACAAATCTACCCTTCTTAAGAAAATCTCGTCCTCAAGATTTCTTACCAGACTATGGAAAGAGGTGGGGGTACTCTGTCTTTAGAAAATCTTCTCGCTCCCAGGTGGCTTCTTTCTCGGAGTGGTTGCTCCACTGCACCTTGTACATCTTGATTACCCACGAGCGGGTTCTTCGTTCGGCCATTTCTAGAATCTGGATCGGCTGCTTGGGGTAGGTCAGATTTGGGCGTAACTCCGTTGTCTCCAATGGAGCTTGTTCTTCTGGAACCCGCAGGCACTTCTTGAGTTGCGAAACGTGGAAAATAGGGTGAACGTCGGTGAGGGTTTCGGGTAGTTCTAGTTCATAGGCGACCTGCCCTCGTCGGCCCACTATTGGGAATGGGCCAACGTACCTTGGCGCCAATTTACCTTTGACCTTGAATCTCTTCATGCCGTGTAATGGTGACACATTAAGGTAAAAGTAGTCCCTAATCTCGAACGTTAGCTCCCGTCGGCGGGTGTCGGCGTACCACTTCTGTCTGGCCTAGGCGGCCTTAAGCCTGTCCCTAATCAGACGAACCTTTTCCTCTGCCTCCTTTATGATGTCCGATCCAAACACTGTTGATTCTCCGACTTCACTCCAAATGAGTGGTGTACAGCATTTGCGTCCAAACAAGGCCTAGTTAGGGGACATTTTCAGGCTTGCATGGTAACTATTGTTGTAAGAAAATTCCGCGTAGGGCAAGCACATCTCCCAGTTGGTGGTAAAATCCAGCGCGCAAGCCCTCAGCATGTCTTCTAAGGTTTGATTGGCTCTCTCTGTCTAGCCGTCTGTCTGAGGGTGGTATGCGGTGCTGAAAGCTAGATGGCATCCCAGCGCCTCGTGGAATCGCTCCCAAAAGTGGGACGTGAACTGGGTCCCCCGATCTGAGATGATCCTCTTGGGCACGCCATGCAGGCATACTATCCGGGACATAAAAAGTTCGGCCAGTTTGGCGGCACTGTAAGTGGTTTTGACTGGTATGAAGCGGTCCACCTTAGTCAGTCGATCTATGATTACCCACACCGAGTCATAACCGGATGTGGTTTTGGGCAATCTGATGATGAAGTCCATCCCAATCTCATCGAACTTCTATTCCGGGATCTGCAAGGGTTGTAGAAGCCCAGCTGGGCGCTGGTGCTCGGCTTTGACCCTTTTGCACACGTCACATACAGTAACATATTCTGCTACATCCCTTTTCATGCCTGGTCACCAATAGGCCTGCCTCAAGTCCTGGTACAATTTGGTGCTGCCTAGGTGAATGGAGTAAGCCGAGTCGTGGGCTTCAGTGAGGATCAGCTTGCGGAGTCCATCTATAGACGGGACGAACAACCGACCTCTGTACCAAAGTACTCCTTGCTCATCCAGTTTGAATTCGGCAGCCTTTCCTAGCCTCATCCGTTTTTGATCTCCTCTGCTTCCACATTCCCTTGTTGTGCTTCCTTGATTTGTCTAGGTAGTTGGGGCTCTATTTCTAGGGATGCCAGACTACTTGGGGCCACCATAGCTAGGTTGAGATAGGCCACATCAGCTTGGAGGCGTGGTGGAAAATTTTGGGCTTCCAAGCGGAGGCATGTCGGCTTGCGGTTAAGAGCATTGGCCACCACATTAGCCTTACCAGGGTGATAATGGATATCTAGGTCATAATCCTTGATTAATTCTAACCACCTTTTTTGTCGTAGGTTCAGGTCAGTTTGGGTGAAAATGTACTTGAGACTTTTGTGGTCGGTATAGATGTTGCAGTGGTTCCTAATTAGGTAGTGCCTCCAGATTTTCAGGGCATGAACCACTGAGACTAGCTCAAGGTCATGTGTGGGGTAGTTTTCTTCATGTGGCCTTAGTTGGCGGGATGCATAGGCTACCACCTTGCCCACTTGCATCAGCACACTCCCCAAGCCTTGCCGGGACGCATCGCAATAGACCTCGAAACCCTTCCTGACGTCCGGCAAGACCAAGATGGGGGCCGAAGTCAATTTCTCCTTTAGGGTGTCAAAACTTTTCTGGCACTGGTTTGTTCACTCGAACTTCTTCTCCTTTTTAAGCAATTAGGTCATTGGGCGAGCTACCTTTGAGAACCCTTCGATGAATCTTCTGTAGTATCCTGCTAGTCCTAGGAAGCTCCTTACCTCGGTCAGTCCTAGGGGCTCTCCATTTGGTCACTGCCTCGACCATGGATGGATCTACTCCCACTCCTCCTGCAGAGATTATGTGACCGAGGAAGCTCACTTCCTCAAGCTAGAAGTCACACATGCTATATTTGGCGTTGTAACGCCCAGAAATTCGCAACCCGAATTCTGAACATTCCTGTGTATTAAATCCCTGTCCAGGAAAGCTAGGATACACAATACCAAGTTGCCATACAGAATGCGTCTTACAAACAGAGTAAAATTGTCTTACATAAATGCAGCGGTAAAAACAAATAAAGCCTATATACAGCTAGCCAAGCGGAGGCTTCCATTCCACAGGCATCTTGACGGCAGATCCAGCCTAGTCCTCTTGACGATTCTCGTCGGACAGGTACTCCACCACTGAGAGGGGGAAAAAGAGCAAGACTGAGTACCACCTACAGTACTCAACGAATCACACCCACAAGTATGCATAATGCACGGTAATCAGAGATAGGCTAGGGGTTTATTTGCATAAAAGCAGTTGCAAACAGTAGTAGTTCGCAAACGGTAAAATGGTTGATTAATTGAACAATATTAATCCTTCACTGATCAATGTTACACCACGTTAACCAGGTCCAACCATCCATCAGAACTATACCGGTTCCATTAAGTCAAGTTAATTAAGTAAAGATGAGACTAATCACGGTGAGTCTTGACCAATATGCCCATAACCGTGGGCACGGCTATTCGAATAGATTTACTCTGATGAGAGGTGTATAACTGTACCCACAAGACACAACCCCACACACGTTTCTGTGTGCCGGCGTATCACCACGACACCCCGTGAGAGGCTGTGACAGGACCGTTCACGCAAGCTCTCCCAAACCATCCACACCACGCTGAGGTTGCACCTGCCGTCAGGACACCCCATATCGGCCAGGCTACCCCCCTTACGTCACAATGGATCCGGAAGCCGATCAACCCTACCTCGGGCTGACCCAACTCCATCACGCCCATCCTCACCATCGGTGCCTAAGAGAGGGAGAAGAGACGCTACAAGCCCAGCCGTTGCCCACGCTGGCTTGTGAAAAGTACGAGTAATTTCCCAAGGGGTTCCTACAAACCGGTCCTTAATTGCCATGGGTGTGACCAGCAAAACCATGCACCCACAGCCCACCATTTGGGTCAAATTTCAGTAATTTAATAGTAATATGTCCAATGTTATGTTTCCCGACATAGAGTCGAACCATGAATGTAAATGATAATATTTAATTCCCAAGTGAACTAATAGGTTCTAAGCATAGCTAAGCATCCTAAGAATAATATTCTAATCATGTTGTTACCCAGGTGACAAGGAACAAGGTTCAACAACTAAGGCATAATCTTACGTATATAAGGGTCATAATCCATCCCACATGAAATAATAAAAACATGCATATTTATTTAAATAAACAAAATATTTTAGCAAAAAGTAGGTACAAAATGATCAAGATTATAGTGTGACTTGCCTTGCTCTGGCTCGACGTACTCGGCTACGACCTCGTAGTACACGTGAGAGTCGACGGCGTTGGATTCTATAGCAAACAACGCACAAACAATTAAAACAGTACATAAGGGTAGCCAAACATGACCTGAAAATATTTTTAATGGATTCTTGGTATTTTTTGGATTTAATGAAATTTGAATGGACTTAATCGAAGTTCATATGAATTAGTTATGAATTTTTAAAGTTCACTATGATTTTCCTATGCAGAAACAATTTCTAACTGATATATTGCGCATTAACAAGGATTTAATGCGTCAGCGGACCACGGGGGACCGGCGCCGACAAGCGGGACCCACGGGTCAGTGGCGCAAGAGGTTGGCGCACGGTGGACGCAGTCCACTCTCGTGCAGCGACCACGGACATAGGTACACGAGCGGCCCCGATCTGCCTCGGCAGATCGGACGGCTCAGACCTAGTCGGGAACGAGCCCCGCCGGCGCGCGCAGTGCGGCGACGGCGCACGTAGCCTGATGATCACCGTTGGTGACCATCCGGCGCGGCGGAGGGCAGAGGAGGAGATGAGGATTGCGGCCGAGTGCTCACCGAGGGCTTGCGGTGACCGGAGAGCAGCGAATGACGGCGAACAGAGGGAGTTGGCGGCGACCGAGGTTCGGGATGCCGACGTTGACGGGGTTCCGACGGTGCAACACGAGGAAGGAGACGCGAACGAGGTGCTGGAGGACCTGGCAAAGGTGTTGAATGTGTTAGGAGGGAAAAAAACCAAGTGGGTCGACGGCAATCCACAGCCGACTGCCGGCGGAGAGGCTTACCGAAAGGGGATGACGGAGAGGATGGAGTTCCGGTGAAAATCTGAGGCGGCCGACTGCCGGACAAGACACAACGGGGCGCGGTGAAGCTAGCGAGCGCGATCGCGGTAGTTGGCGACGGCTGTAGCGACGGCGACGTGCGACTGGAGTAGGCAGAGCGCGACGACAGTTTGGGAGCTTGGCGTGGAGGGGGTTAGGGTACTCGGCAGGTCTGGGCAACTGAGGGGAAAGAGAGAGGGAAGGACGGCGAAGGTTTTTAAGGACTCGGGTTGGAGAGATCGTGGCTGAGTTGGCCCAATTTCACAGGATTGAGGGCGGCGGCCACGGCGGCTAGTGGGCGCGATTCAACCACGGTCGTGGGAGAGAGGGGTAGAGAAGGTGGGGGAAACAGGCGGGGACTTGGTCCGTGGCATTTGAATCAAGGGCTGAGGCACGGGGGAGCGGGGACGGGCAAAGATGGGTCTGACATGTGGGTCCCGGCCCCACATGTCAGCAGGCGAGGTGAGCTGATGCGGCTGGCAGCCGGGCTAGGCCAGTCAGTGAGGAGGAGCAGGGACAGGCGCGGGGCGACGTGGGCTACAGCAGGCCAAGGAACAGCACTGGGCCGCGGCCCAGTAGGAAGAAAGAAAAAGGAAAAAAAAGGAAGGAAAGAAGAAGGAAAAAGAGAATTTCCAGAAGGATTTTAATTTCGATAATTCATTTTTATTTATTAAAATTGCTTCTAGTGCTCTAAAAATTTCCATAAAAATCCTGTTAGTGTATTTTGGCCAGGAGAATATAGAAAAAATATTCTCAGCCAAGATAATTTACTATTTTGCATTTTACTAATTTAATTAATTTCCCTGGTCTTTTAAAATAATTTCTTTGAGGCTTTTTCTTTAATATATTTTGTGTGGCTCTGTTTAAGGGGAAACTCAGGGTGTGATAGGCGTATAGCTGGTGTTCCCTTAGCTTCTTCAGTACCATCTTGAGATGTACCGCATGATCCTCTTTTGTCTTGGAGTAGACCAGGATATCGTTGATGAACACGACGACGAACTTGTCTAAGAATTCCATGAACAGTTTGTTCATTAAGTTCATGAAGTAGGATGGGGCATTAGTTAGCCCGAAGGACATGACTGTGAACTCATACAGGCCATACCGGGTGGAGAAGGCAGTTTTGGGTACATCTTTCAGCCGGATTTTTAGCTGGTGGTATCCCAACCGGAGGTCTATCTTTGAGAACATACATGCCCCCTAAAGTTGATCAAATAGGTCGTCGATCCTGGGGAGAGGGTACTTGTTTTTTATCGTGACTTCGTTCAAGGCCCGATAGTCCACACACATCCTTTGGCTGCCATCCTTCTTCTTAACGAAGAGTACTAGGGCTCCCCATGGGGTCGAACTAGGCTAAACAAATCCCTTTGCCTGAAGGTCTCGGATTTGTTCTTTCAATTCTTCCAGTTCATTAGCTGGCATTCGGTAGGGGTGTTTGGATATGGGCGCCGTACCGGGCATCAGATCGATGATGAACTCAATGTCCCAATCTGGCGGCATCCCTGGTAATTTCTTTGGGAACAAGTCTGGATATTCCTGAACTATAGGGGTTTCTTCTAAGAGCTGGTTAACCTGACATCTCCTTGAGTTGTTGCCAACCTGCCTTGGCAATCCTACCCTAATCTTGATTTGGTCCCGATCGGGGTGGATTAGGGCTATCTCCCTTCAGGCGCAATCGATTACCCCTCGATTCTCTTTTAGCCAGTCCATTCCTAAAATAACATCTAAGTGTTGAGAGGGAAGGATTATAAGGTTGGTGGGGAAAATTACTCCTTGAAGAATGAGGGGGACTTTTTCACAAACCCTAGTTACGTGCAGGTCTCCTCCTAGAGAGTGGATGATCATGGGTTTTGGAAAATCGGTGTTCACTATTTGGTGTTTCCTAAGGATTTTTGGTGATATGAAGGAATGCGATGCTCTAGAATCAAAAAGTATAAGAGTAGGGATGGTATGGATCGAGAACATACTGATCAGGACACCCTGGTTTTCCTGCACTTCCTCCATGTGAATGTGGTTCACACGCCCCCTTGCAATGGACGTCATGGTCCTCATCTTTACTGGTGTCAGTTGGGCTGCTCGAGGTGCAGCCAGGGTGGTCGCAGCTCAAACCAGGGTAGTCCTGGTTGGGAACCGAACTAGCGCAACCAGACGCTGGGGGCATGCTCTGGCAAAGTGGCCCTTCTCTCCACACTGGTAACGGTTGAGATTGGTAGGGCCCTGTCCCAGTGCAGGGATGGTGGGTGCTGGCGTACGGACCTCTGAGATTTGGGGGCGAGCTGCAGTTGCAGAGGGTGCTGGGGCCATAGGGCGAGGCTGAGGTGCTAGGTACACGGGCCTCCAGGTTTGTGGGGTAGCATTCTTGAACCTCTGTCCCCCCTGCTGCTTATTTTGGAACGCGGTAGCCTTGCGTTTCCGGTTAGCTTATTCCCTCCGATTATTTGCCTCCGACTTCAGGGCCTTGTTCACCATGCTCTGGAAGTTGGCATGGTCCTGAATGATCAGGGGCCCACACAGGGTGTCGTTCAAGCCACCAAGGAACTTGTCGATCTTTTCCTCTTCATTTGGGATGTCGGCGGGGGCATAGCGGGCCAGCTGGGTGAACTTGTTCAGGTAACCCTGCACACTCAAGTTGTCTTGCATGAGGGTCTTGAATTCATCCCTCTTCATCTTCATGATGGCGGCAGGCACGAAGTTCTCCCGGAATGCCGCCGTGAATTCTGCCCAGTCGGGCTCTCCAGCTTCGTGCTCTTGGGAGGCTTTGTAAGCATCCCACCAATCACTAGCTGGGCTGTCCAGTTGGCTGGAGGCGAAACGAACTTTATCCCCATCCCTGGCTGGGATGAGGTCCAACTTCTTCTCCATCATGCGGAGCCAATCTTCAGCTTCAAGCGGTTCCTCGGCTTCGGTGAAGACGGGTGGCTTAGTCCTCATGAATTCACCGTAGTTGGACGGTCCATGGTTCGCCTGCGTGACCGGCCCAGTCTGGGTAGGCTGTCCTCCTGGGGTGGGTTGGCTGCCCGAGGCGTAGAGGTTGGCCAAGGTCTACATGATTTGGTTATGGGTGGCCAGCAATTGAGCTATTGTTGGATCGGTCGGGGGTGGCGGGGAAACTAGCTCACGGGTGCGCGCAGCCCCAGGTCCTGACGCACGGGTGTTCACCATCTGAGAAAAAGAAGGGTGAGAAACATTCGGGGGTAGCGTGTTTATCTACTTGTTTTGTTGTTCTTAGTACTGTAAGGAAACCAAGTTGTTTCACACATCACCATCATGGTCTAATATAATCATACAGAAGCTGCACTAGCGCAAAGCTTACGTACAGACTAGCTCTCCTACTGCGCACAGCTCGCCGCAGGGAGAGATCACACACAAGCCAATACATAAACATGGATGCTAAGATGCTAAGTTGCCTCAACTGCTCACATCATGCAGCTTGAGGTGACACAACACAGGACTGAGCTTACATGGCTTCTAATCTAAAAGGGGTGATATGAGCAAGAGGTCCCGTTAAACAAAAAGGGTCATCTACTCAGTCCTCTGCCGGGGCACTCGAAGTCACGGCTACTCGTCTAGCCAACTGCCACCGCCGAAGGTGGATGGCACGACGTCTCTCACGCCGGTGAAGTCCCACTCCCTGTGAGGGGAATGGCTGCGGCTATGGCTGCAGCCACGGCCGCGACGGTAGTCGGGGCTGGAGCTGGTGCTAGGCCCCTCTAGGTCGCTCGGAGTAGGGCCATGCCTGGTGGAGCTGCGTCCATGCCCACGCCCACGCCCACGGATGTGGCCACGACCACGGCCGCGGGAAAGGGCAGCGTCGCGGGGTGGACACGGGGGTAGTGCAGCGGGGGCTGGTGGAGACTCGTCTGACACGTGGGGCTCGATCTCCTCTGGGTCCTCAGAAGTGTCCGAGGTGACCTGGATCACCACAGAGGAGAGTCCAGCATGCACCGCCGTGGTGTCCAGGCTCGCTGAAGAGTGCGCCACAAGGCCACAAGCAATCAATGTCGGTGAAGATGCGGACGCAGCTGTAGTCGCGGGAGCCGTGGTAGAGGTAGTAGGTGGTGCAGTGCCGAGAGGGGTCAAGTAGATCGCCCTTAGAGTCGATGCCGACGCCTGTCCCGAGTACTGGCTAGGGGCAAACGCCGTCCCTAGCAGGAACGGGGCCACACGTGCAACGGTCCTCGAGGAGGCAGGAGCACTGTCCAGCACCGTCTCAGGTGGTGCCGAGGCGGAGCCCAGTGCCGGCACAGGTGTAGACGAACCGGTGCTTGCTGCAGTGGTAGAACTTATCGCCATCGCAGAACCGGTAGTGGGGGTGACGACCGTGGAAGGAGCCTCCGGAGTCCTGAAAGCAGCCAGGTAGGTAGCTTGTGAAGGCTCACCTGACGCCGCGAGTGTCTCTGGTAGGAACAAGGAGTAGGGGTCCCCAGCTGGAGCATGAGTCGGGGCAGCTGCTGAAGTAGAGCCTAACCCAAAAGCTGGTGCAGTCGCGTCGGGAGCCAGGCGTGGGGCCGCCTCCGTCTCCAGCAAGGCAGGGGGAATGTGTACTGACGGTGGCGGCAGAGCCGTAAGGGAACTGCTCAGGGCGTAGAGCGGAGTCATGCCATGCTCGGCCAACACGGGTGCAAACCTGGAAGGTACTGCAGCGTACCCGGGAAGGAACGGGTAGATTGGGATCACCTAGGCGATCTCCGCCAGTGCCGCGCCTAGGGTGGAGGCTGGTGAAGACACGGGGGCAGCGGGTGGTGTAGAGCCCCGGGTGGCAGGCCAAGCTGAGGTAGGGACTGCCACCGTTGCCGGTCGGGGTGCTGTGGCAGACGTCACTGCTGGAGCCATCGCTAGAGCAGAGGTTGTCGAAGAGGCCCAAGCGGCGACTCGGGTGAAGGCCAAGGTCGGTGAAGCGGTGACGGTTGTAGAAGCTAACGAGGTAGTCCAGGCAGCCCGAGTGAAGACGCGCGTGAAGGCGGAGGTCGGTGCAGCTGTTGGAGCAGTGGCGTTCGTAGGAGCTGGTGAAGCTGACGGTGGAGGGGTCGGAGCAGCTGCTGGTGCAGAAGCTGGTGAAGCTAGCGGTGGGGGAGCCGGAGCAGCTACCGAGGCAGAAGCCGGTGGAGCTAGTGGTGGAGGAGTCAAAGCGGCTGCCGGGGAAGCTTGTGCGGAAGCCTGAGCTGACGCCTGCTCCTCTCGGAGGTTCCCGCCGAAGTGAAGCTCCAAGTCACGGATGTGCTCTCCTCGGTGCACGCAGTGCAGTCGCAGGGACTCGTACCAGCCTTCCAGCTCACTGTAAGCGGCTGTGGCGTGAAACAGCTGTCCTCTGACCATATCAGTCTCCATGAGAGACTCACTATACCAAGTCACCAACAGGTAACGTTGGTCGTGGACGTGACGGATGTAGTACTCCCGTGGGTCGCGGGGGTCCATCTGGATTAAGGATTAAGAGTAAGTCAAAGAGTCCAGACGCAAGAGAATGACCTTAGGGGAAGAGAAGTAAAAGACCCTAGAATTTGCTTGCAACTCATACTAAACGCCACGTCTAAAAAGGCGAGGTCTCTATGGCTCAACGCTACGGTCTTATGGGAAGGGCACCATTGGTCAAGTCCTACAGTCGAGGTGGCTCTGATACTAGGTCTGTCAGCCTCGGGTTTTAAGACCAGAACCTCTCATGCATAGAGTACCAAATCCCTAGATCAGTAGTTTGACACTTATATAACATCACTGGTACCATTGCAACTTACGGGATAGAGTCTTACAATACTTGATCATTACAAAAAGGGGTTGCTCGTGAAGGGACCCAGATAGCCAAAAGTCCTACGGTAGACTAGCAAAAGGCACAGAGTATGATAGCAGAAACACAGTTGGCAACAGCCTGCGTTAGTCCACAGGCACTCGACTAGCAATTTGGGCCTATGGTGCTTCCTTCGGTGCCTTCTCCTCCTCTGGAATACGCTCATACATTTCTCCCTCGGTATCTAGTTCTAAAAAGGGGGATTAAACAATGGTGAGTACATAGAGTACTCGCAAGCCACCACTTGAACATGAATTTACGCTTGCAAGGTTCAAGGGAGGCAGGGGTTTAATTGCGTAGGGTCGGTGCTAACCTTTACCAGGAACCACCCATATCATTCCATACCGCCCCGATCAAGAATGGTTTTGTTTCTTAGTTTTGATTTTCGCAATCAGTTTCCATATGTCTCACGAGCGACAATTCATGTCTCCGCTCACATAAAATGACATTCGTCCCATACCCGAAACACTCGTCCCTATTGTGACCATTATCATATGTGAAAGAGAAATCTAATTAGCAATACTAAGCAGTGTCAATATTATTATATTTTCCTTTCTTTTGAGGAAAAGTGAAGAAGGGGCCATTCCAAGTGTACACCACTTTGGAGAATGCAATATATATATATTCTCTTTTGAGGGTTTCTTGAAATACTCCAATTTTTGGCACTGGTATAAAATAAAATTAACCTTCAAAAGATCTAGCATGGTGCAATTTTTGAAAAGTTGTTGTCAGTTTCGGATTTTGGCCTCCGATTTTTATTCCGAATTTTTGAGGGTGTGACACTGAGGCGGCGGCGTAGGTGGTGGGCCAGGGATGCATAGGCCGAGGGTGGCGACAGCAGGCCAAGGCCAGGCTAGAGACTGAGGGAAGCTCGGGCCCCCTGGGTAGGCGCTGAAGGAGAGAGAGCGGAAGGGAGGAAGAAGAAGGAAGGAGGGAGATGAACAATAAAGAATAGGAGGAAAAAGGAAAAGAGGGAAATTAAAAAGGAAAGTGAGGAAAGGTTGAGAGGAAAAATAAAGGGTTTTTCGGAAAATTCCAATTTCGTAAAAATTAGAATTTGAGGATATTTGCGGAATCTGAGTTATATTTTGGAATTAGAAATTGCAGAATTATTCGGAACTCTGGAATATTCTGAATAGCGGTATGTATGTGTATATATATATATATATATATATATATATATATATATATATATATATATATATATATATATATATATATAATGGGATATTTTTATGGAGACTGGAAAATTAGAACATTTGGGATTTCTAGAATATTGGAATATTCGGGATTATGGAGATTCAAGGAATAGTTAAATATCCAAAATATATGAATATTTGGGGAATCCGGGACGGGGAATATTTTGTCGGATTCGAAAAATGGAGGATATTTCACCAAGGAATATTTAGGGAATAGAATATCGGAATATTCTTCGGTTTGGAAAGTAGAGGAGATTTTCCCGGGAACTGGAAGATCGGAATATTCAGAATATTGCAAATATTCTAAAAATAAAGGAATTGATGAGGATATTTTATGGTGACTGAAATTGAGGCAAATCACGAAAGATTCCTGAGGTCTGGGGCTCATCTTCAAAAGGAATTTTGACGGAAAGGAGTTTCTGAGAGTCAAAGAAATATAGGGGATTTGAGGGTTTCGAAATAGAACATATCTAAGAATTCCGGATTTAGGATTTCGAGGAGGCTTTATGGTTTTGGCAGAGGAACCGGAATTCGAGGTAAATGGGGAGACATCAAGAGACTGAGGCAGGAATGACCTGAACAGGGGAAAAGAAAGGGATTTTATTTTCCGTATATTTAATTACTGAGATGATCTTTATTTCGTTAAAATTAATTCTAGGGCTCCGAAAAATCCGAGAAAATTTCATAGGGTTTATTAAATTATGGGGAGTTTACCGGAAGTAAAAACCACCATGAAAAAGGTAAATTTATTACTATAAATACTTAAATGCTAAAAATATTTCGACAAATCCCCAAGGAATATAAAAGCATCTAAGTATTAATTAAAATTTCAACTTGAGATTTTTAATATTGGAAATTTTAGAATTTTATTCAAACACTTAAACAACTTTTCTAGTGTTTTCTTGTATTTTCATTTACCCATGATAATTTTTAATTAGGACTATTTTCAGTGTATGATATTTTTAAAGCAACTTATATATAGAATTTTTTTTGTAAAATACGCACCGTTTAGCAGTTCGGGAAGCGTGCTCACGGAAAACGAGGAGTTTTTTTCTCAACCTTCCGTACCAAACGGTACCTAAGTCTGGAGACGCTGCTTGCCGTTGCACAGTTGGACATTCTGTCTCACTCGCCTGATGAGTTACTACTTTCTCCGTTTAAAAATATAAGACATTTTTGTTTTTCGTAAAGTCAATATTTAAAAATTTTGACTAATAATTAAACTAAAAATATATGTGTTTAGTATCATACATGTAGTATCACTGGATTTGTATTTAAAAATATTTTTATATGATGGTAATTTCATAGTGGTCAATAATATATTATAAAAGAAACTAATGATGATAGTATAATATTGGAGACTCATGCGTCTTATATTTTTACTAGCACAATGATTGTGCTTCGCTACGGGCAAAAAGAATCATTAATAATCATTAATGTTAAAAAGGCCATTAAAGTGTGGTGACATGATAGTTATTGTCCGAAAGAAATAAAAAGCTATAAAAGGCTGAAAAAACCACCAAATGCATATGCCAAAATCCTTTACCAGTCCGATATTCTTGTAGAACTTGCAAGGACAGGGTGAAATTAAGTAAACGTCAAAAAAGATTAACCACCATAGTCAATACAGTTAGTTAGTAGTACGTGACATGTATAACTTGTTTCATCTCACAAGATGGAAAACCATCAATAATCTGATTTACTGATACATATATGCTGCAAGATATTTGATTAACAGTGCTAATAATGGGAGATCTCAACATGGAAAAAACGAAAATTACGAAACAAATTAAATCTCTCCGTAATTAGCATGCACCTAAATGAAGTGATGTTATCCTATTTGACATTTGAAAACGATATCTCTACATAAAATTTGGATATCATATATGTCTAAATGACATTCAAAGTATGATGTGCCTGCAAATGACATTTGCAAATTAATGGTATGGCAAGTTTTTCATTCAGCTACCATCAACGGTAGGGGTGAAAACGGAGCGAATACGGATGGATAATGCTCATTCCATATTCCTTTTCATATTTTTAGGCGGATACGGAAACGAATATGAATAACTCGAATACCATATTCGTATCCGGATATCCGGCTCCGTACTCGTACCAGTCGGAAACTGCGATACCATATTCGTATCAAAAAAATTATCCATATTTGTATCCGTATTTGAATTATCTGAGAATTATCCACTCCGAGTTGTATCCATATTCATTTTGGGCTGGAGCCAATGAAAAGTATCCGCTCCGTTTTCACTCTTAATCGGCAATATAACAAATGCATCTGTCTAAAAACACAGTCATGAACTTTTGGTTTATTTTTTAATGAAAACTACTAATAACTAATTTATGAATGAAGACCAAGCCCACAATACCCACTTATAACTCAGAATTTCATAAATATCTGGAAATGAACGGCATCCACTTATTCAAAAATAAAAAAGATAAAAATTTCCATGCAAGAAAATCCAGCTAGAGGCTGTTCTCAAACAAGAATGGTTACTTACCAAGTAAATGCCAAGCAAAATGATACTTGGATAGAAATGGAACTACTCTAAAATCCAATTCTGTTAAAATTTACAGAGTGAATGGTGGCGAGAGAATGGCCCCAAGGATGGACATGAGGGGATACTGTGGCGGCGACCTTTGGACCTCAAGGTGGTGGGGTTAGGGAGGGCATGGATCCGACAGCGGTCGTCTTTGCTCTTGCTATCCTCATCAGCCAGACGGGCCAGATGTCATTGGAAAAGAGAGGATGAAGGAGGTAGAGTTCGCCATCCTCCAGCCGTGGGACCCCCGAGTCGCAGTCAAGGGAGTGTGTTGCAATGGGTGAAGGCGTCTGATCTTCACGTAGGACCTATTTGTTGTTTCTAGACATAATAGCATAAACATAGAAAAAAACTTATACAAGATAGTTTAACCCTAATAGATTCGAGCGCATCCAACAAAACTGAATATTGGAGTCTATGAATGCATTATGTATCCATGTACTAAACACTTATCAAGATCAAGAAAAAGGCATCACCGATACCGAAAGACAGCAGGCATGCACAAACTGAAAGCTCGGCTCTGTATGATAGGATCTATGGCTAGCTATTGCCTACATGTTTGGACGTCGATAGATTTAGGCATTCAGCTGGGTGGCTAGCTATCCATGTCCATCACTCTTCAGACCTAAGACAAGCCGGCGTTCACTCGTCGGAGATCGGCAGGCCACCATACTGGATCCTGCCCATCCTCAGCTCCAGTGGAATGGCCTCCTTTAGCCATGAGAGATGATGGCCTTCTTGGATGACTCTTGTGAGCTGGTCCGTCACGCCATTTTTCACTGTTAGAACAGAGCACATATGCAAGTAATAACTCTAAAAAACATCAAAGTAAAACGATTTAAGAAATGTTGGTGCAATTCTCGACCAATGGTCAAGGAACCTATCATGCTCAAAACCGTGTGCTTGTATCAGCAATCAATAGCACATGAAGCAAATATTACAACAGCTCTATCAGCATAACATGACCAGAGCATGAGTAGATAACTCTGCATTCAAAAACAGTTTTGTAGCAAATAATGAACCTATGTAATTATTCCAAACTTCGCCCCATTAAGTGATCTATCAGTAGCTGCTGAAGTGGTCCCATTCACTGGGCAAAGGCAAATATTTCCATAGGCATCTCGAAGGCATTGTAGCTTATAAAAGCTCTGCTGGAGGCATGACAAATACTTTTATGAGTGAACTACAACCAGCAATTTTGTGCAAGGCATTCTTGCAGCGGCCATGGATCCCGGATACCTCATTACTAGTACATGGGCCACTCAGATAGAGGATAGGCCGAACCATATAATTAGAGATAAGATAGCGTCTGGCAGGCTTGGCATCGACAATTCTTTTAACAAATAAATCTACTATTTGATAATTCTTCACTGTACAACTCAATTGGTAAATGAAATTCCTATACTAGTGAGGGTTTCCCATATATGTATTTTGATCAGCAGGCAACTCAGATAAGATCCCTAGCTTCTCTTACGGTAGCTAGTGTAGCAAATTCTACTTGTACCTAATGGGGTGCCCCAATTCACAATTGCAATGCCCAACACAATCTAAAGCAACTGGGATAAGCATGGAGAGATTGAGACCACAAAACCACATCACCCTTATCAGCGGATTAGAGGTCCATTCACTTACGAGATGGGCTGCTGCGCATGCATGCGAATAACAAAGAGCCCTAGGGAGGTAAGGAGGAAATGCGTACCATGGATGGATCCTGAAAGAAGTGAAGGGCGCCAATAATCGTGCTGTCACCGCCGCCGCCGCCGCGACCAATGAGGACGACGCCGTGAGGCTTTCGCCTCAAAAGAACGGAAGGAGACGTGGGGTGCAGCTAATCACGAATTTGACAGGGGATCGTGGTGCCCCCTTGCATCGTGTGACATGACGGCGTTGTTGCAGCATAGAGCGCGTCAGCCCTAGATCCGTCGGCCCTATCCGCTGCCGCCACGGCACGTTCGATCGGCACGATTGTGCAAGCGAGAGAAGACGGACGGACGAGCACGTCGCAGCGATAGACGAAAAACCGTGCAGAAACACTACTTACACCCCCGTTCGTTCTGGCATAGAAGGCTGGCTTATTTTCTCGTTTTTTATAAGTATATATTTTAAATTAGTAAGTTTTTTATAAAAATTTTTTATATAAAAGTATCTTAAAAAATTAAATAGATCTATTTTTTAAGTTTTTAATAGTTAATGCTTAATTAATCATGCCATATTGACGTTTTTCGTTTTACGTGCGACTTATAAGCCAGCACACTAAGGCACCGTTTGAGATAGCTTATTTTTCTGGCTTATAAGCCGCATGCAAAACGAAGAACGTCATTAGCGCGTGATTAATTAAGTATTAGCTATTAAAAACTTGAAAAAGGATATATTTGATTTTTTAAAGATACTTTCATATAGAAAATTTTTGTAAAAAATACACCATTTAGCAGTTTGGAAAACGTGCTCACGGAAAACGAGAAAAAAAAACTACTTAAGTGGTGCCAAACAGGGTATAAGATGGTGTTTGAGTTAGCTTATTTTTCTGGCTTATAAGCCGCACGTAAAACAAAGAACGTCATTAGCACGTGATTAATTAAGTATTAACTATTAAAAACCTAAAAAATGGATTTATTTGATTTTTAGATATATTTTTATGTAAAAAATTTTTATAAAAAATACACCGTTTAAATAGCTCGAAAAGCATACTCACACAAAACGAGAAAATAAGCAAAAAAAAAAAAAAAAAACTCCCATCCAACAGCGTGTAAGCCAATTTAAATACCACCTTGTTCACCCAACCAACAGCCATGGATCCTGCGCGTGGGCCCTTTGCTGCTCGCTCGCCAGGTGGTGGGCTGCCTCCACGGGATGCATCGCGTACGTACCACGTGATTCACGACGAACACTGGCTGGGCTGGTGGGTCCCAAGGCTTGGCCTACCAAACAGCCCTTTCATGGCCCACACGCAGGCGCGGGTGGCGGCGAGAGGTTTTCGATCTTATCTTATCCCAACGTGCGCCACCACCGAGCAAATCCAAGTGAGAGGATCAGGGTTTACATTCTTGTCCGGTTTTCACGGATTTCGGTTTTTTTATGCGGAACGATACATATTTTTGATGAAAAATTCGAACTAATTCACTAAACTTAAATTTAAATTGAGGAAAAATAAAAAAATTTAAAAAAATTCTATAAATATACGAGATTTGTAGAAACTAATGGTGTAAAAAATTTTCAAAAAACATTTAATATTTATGTTGTTTTTAGATTGCAAAGGATGAAGGAAAGGAAAAAATATATTTAAAGAGAAAACTATTAAACTATGTATTAAACTTTTAACCTATTGAACTTTATGTATTGAACTTTGAACTATGTAATGGACTTTATTATTATAGCGAAAGACTTAGTTGTGGATTATGTGATTTAAATATTAATGGGTGTCATATATTTATCATATGATTGGTGATTTATATTGAATTGTAAATAATAAATCATAAATATACTATGTTGCATGTTGTGGGGTTATCAAAATTATAGAAAAGGTTGTATGCCAAATTTTTTTAATAAGTTACTCACATTTTCTACATATTTACACAATTTCTTGCAGACTTTTTCTCGCCCCTTACTATTTTTTCATAATTTTTCAAGATTTCTCAACTATTTTTTTAAATTTTTAGTAAACAAAAAACATTGCTGGTTTCTTGACCAAATTGATTGATTTTCCAGTAAAACCTAGTGAAATTTTAATCATCCTACACAATGTTCTTTTCCGTCGGAATTTCGGCGATTTCGATCGAAAAATCGATAAAACCGGTTGATTTTCCTTGAAAAATTGATAATACCCGAACATTTGAATACAAATTTTGATTTTTAAATTCATCCAGTTTTAACTGAAATTTATCAATTATCTCACCAGATACTGAGATTTGATCTCTCATCGAAAAGGGAAACCGTGATGAGGATTCATTCATTGCTTGATTGGCGCGTTTTTGTGTAGCGTCTCTCCGTCTGGTTGGGCAGAGACCGCGCTAGATTGTGTGTGTGCTGCTGTTAGCCCGTTGCCATCCAAGTGGAGAAGGCACTAGAACAAGTGTGTCGTCGTGGGGGGACGTACTGCACGGATCAACCCTCCCCGGGAGCAAGAATCTAGGACATGGATCTCCTACCATCCATCCTATACGACCCTCCACCTAATAAAATACACACTAAGATTGGTTTTTTGCAATATTGCAATCACTGGAAGATTCTTGGAATGTTTGGCTTTGCATTTGCATGTGTGTTCGTCAATGCTACTGTAGCTTTACATCATCAATCAGGTTTGGCTAATAATAGGGGTGCAATATAGTACACCAGATTTTTAATATTTGATAATATTGACTTCGGGACTAGTTTGATCACTCCTCTTATTAAAAAATATATAATTATTAATTATTTTGTTGTGATTTTTTTGTCATTAAAGATACTTCAAGC
This sequence comes from Oryza meyeriana var. granulata, assembly GCA_003991445.1. Taxonomy (NCBI): domain Eukaryota; kingdom Viridiplantae; phylum Streptophyta; class Magnoliopsida; order Poales; family Poaceae; genus Oryza; species Oryza meyeriana. The sequence continues at coordinate 207,047 of RYFJ01001536.1, forward strand.
ATGATTTATATTTTTTAATATTTGGACAAAATTTTTTTAATAAAAACGAATGGTCAAACATAATTCTAAAGTTAACGGCGTCAAATATTAAAAAAGGAGTGAATATATGTTAATTTCAAGGAACTGACTACACATCTGTTACCTGATTTTTGCAAGTTTTCTTAATAAAAAAACTGTACTAGTCAATCACCATCCAACAATATACAAGTTGACCCTGAACGGTAGCTTGAGCTGCGGCTGCGCCGCAGCCGTGCTGTATGCAAATGCATTGCGTGCACTGTAGCATCCGCAGCCAAGCCAAACGATCACCCCATTGTCTCCCTTCTCATACCAACCAACAAAGAATTTAATAAAACATTTTGGTTAACATTTGGTCTTCGATACAGCTACAAGGTATGTGGAGGGACAAAACGTGAAAAACAACTCCCACGTAACCATGGATGCAAGAGAGATAGTCAAACTGAGGGTCTACAAAGCATCCCTAGTCCATTAAACCAGAGCTAGCTAGCCTGTCTTCTAGGAGCTTCTAGTAGTCCTAGCTTTATTCAGAATTTTTAAAGTTTGGATGTGCTTATAGCTTATGACTTATACATTATTTTTCGTTAGCACGCTTTACGGAAATACAAAACGGTGTGTTTTTTAAAAAACTTTCTATATAAAAGTATCTATAAAAAATCAAATAGATATATTTTTAAGTTTTTAATAGTTAGTAGTTAATTAACCAGATAATAATGGTATTTCTTGTTTTATGTATAGCTTATAAGACGCACGCAATCTTATAAATAAAAGGGGCCTAAATAGTCTAGATTTTTACTTGCTCGAAATTTATCGGCTTCTTCTTACAATCTTCTGCTCTTCTAGATAATGTCCTACCCAGGGTTCATAATGCCGATGGAGCCTACGATACTACACGCGGGTGGTTTGTCGTTTTCACAGAAACCGACCGAAAGCCTACAATTTTTTAGGAAAAATTTCACAAACCACAATTCAAATTCAAATTCATGGGCTCGATTGCTTTGTCGCCGAAGATACCAAAATTTTGAACGGTTTTACCAAGATTTCGATTGAAAGAATTGAAATTTCGATCAATAATTAAACGGTAAAACGACAGTAACACAGCTGCAGGAGGCCAGAAGCTCGCGCTAGTACTGCTCCTTCCTACCTACGTTAAAAGAGGAAATGGGCTAACTGGGCCAAAGTCATGGATGCACGGGCAATGAGATGGTGGGATTTTGGCCTAGGAAATTCTTTTTTATTCAATTAAGTATTTTTCTATTATTTTAAACATGTCCAGTTTAAAAACTATACTGAAATTTAATGATATTTTGGAAATTTTTTATCCCAAGATGTTCTACGAATATCATACTATTTATAAGATTTTTTTTAATTTTTGTTATTTATTAATACAAATTTAAATATGAATGAAACCCACCAAAATTTCAGCCAAGTTCTAATATAAAACCTCGGTTTTTCGCGAAAACCTATCGGTTTTCATCGGCATCGTAAACCCTGATCCTACCGTGTTTCCCCTTCGTAGCCTCTCATAGGTGGGCACTAGTACGACCTGTCGCCGCCGGGGACCACGGCCATCACTGCAATGACAGCGCTGGACCTGCTCCCCTCGCCCGGTCCTCTTGTCAGATATTTTCTGATATTTTTGTTCACCTAGAATGTTACTAAATGTTAAGATATTTTCGAATTGAAGAGGGAGATCAACTTTTCGATAAGATGGTACTACTCCGTAGCAATTGGCTCTGTTGTTAATTTAGATTATTAAACGAATTATTGTTACGGATCCTATTTAATTATAGAGATAATATATATTTTAAAAAATAAACTTAATAAATAGTTTAAAATAAATCATCTAGAAAAACGTTTTTTAAGAAAAGGTAGTTTCTGAAGTGTGAAGTAAATAATCTGTTTTATCAATCCATAAAAAAGCTGAAAAAAACATGATCTATATGCACTGCTGCTGGGAGGAAAACTGAAAAACGACATACTTACTACTTCATTTTTTATCTCCCATGATCTAAGTAGTAACGAGAGTTGATGATGAGTCAAACAAAGGCAGAATGCGACACACACGGTGCCGGCGGCTGGAAATATCTCGCGAGTTTGTGGATAAATGTACGATTCCAACAGTCTAGTTCGATCAGGAGCTAGCAGAATTAACAAAATTGTAAACCCCTCCCTCCAATTGTAATAAATATAAGTAGTTTTAGCCTTCTCAACTCTATTCTAAACACATGTCATTCTGGAACTTGAAGGTGTTTTTATATTTTCTTTTTTATTTATCCTTACTAAATAAATGATGTCGTTTTTACAAATAGATAATTTATTGTTTTACAATGCAACAAAAATTGAGGGCAACAAAAATAACATTAATTCTTATTGACTCATCTTTTAAATCGCCTATAAAAAAAGTGTGTTGCCAAAAATAATTTTTTTATTAGTGAATCATACTAATCTCGATCAGCCAATCAACTCATCACGCAAGTTAGGTCATGAACCCAATCATTCCATCCCATACTCTCCCAGTGGACCACTGAAAGCAAATAATCTTGGAACAAGATTTAGGTCCTCTTTAGGGAAGTTTCTGCCAACTGTAGCTTTACTTTAATTTCTAGTGGCAGAAGCTTCCCCAAATATTTTAGATTCTTATCCAACTTTTAAGAATATATTGTTATAGAATCTAGAAAATAAATTAGAAGTCAGAAGCGGAGAAACCCTGAAAGGACTTTAATGTCGCATAGAGGGGGGATGAATATGCAACCTAAAAAACTCACGGTGGAATTAAAACTCCCACCGGAGCATCCAGTCTCAAACTCCGGAGACTCCGGTCAAAACTCACTGTCTCGCGATGAATACTGACTGGATACTCCAGTCTAACTACCGGAGACTCTAGTCCCCTGGCACTTTGTTTGAAGAGGCTTGTGCTAGGGATAATCCTGCAAGGGAAAGGGGTTAATAGGAGATAAACAACTGTAGTAGATAGAGAGATGAATCATGAGAAAAAGACATAAATTTTTCACCGAAGTTTGGATCCAAGGATCGTACGTTTCCGTTGAGGAACTCTAAGGAGTCGAATCTCTTTTAATCCCTAGCCTCACCAAGCTAATAACCAGGAGCAAACTGAGTCTCCAAATCACCACCAAGGTATAGCCTTGCTTCTGAGTGACCACCGAGTCCAAGCCCGAACAACATGCCGCTACGTCTGATGTGACTTGCTCTACCTAGCACCCTCCTAAAGACTAGCTTGGAATTCACTAGATGTACTTCTTTACTTACAGAGGTGAGGAAACCCTCACAAACTTTTTGGAGCAATCCACACGATTGGATCCTCGCGGACGATGCCTAGCCAGTTAGGAGGAACACCTCAAAGAGTAACAAGCATGGATCGAAGGCTAGACGTCGATCCCCAAGTGCTCAATCACAAGCCTAGCTCTCCATCTGTCTCTAGATTCAATTTTCACTCAAACTCACATGGATTTGCACCAACTTTGAGGTGGGAAAGGTTTAGAAACCCTAGAGACACTATGGAAGAATGTTGGAACAGTGTGGAAGTCAACCCCTGTAAGTGAGGGTAGATAGAGTTAAATATTCCCCTATTCTCGAAATTAACCGTTACAAATTCAAACACCAGAGACTCTTTGAGTCTTTCATCCGCTTCAATTTTTTGTGGGGGCTTTTATTCATCATCCGTATCACGGTGGAGACTAAAATCCTGTAACTTTCTCAATAGATTTATTAACCCTCTATTAGTAGTGTCATCGATCAACCAAACTCACATAGAGGACTTACTTTCAAATTTAACTTTTCCAGATTCTCACTAGCTACTGAGAAATTTCTTATCAGCTGCTTCTCTTACAATCTTAAGCTCTCCAATAAAACATTAGATTTGAACAAATCATTATCCCGAACCCTATGCAATTGCATTACTGACGACCAATCAAAATGTCTTGTTGAGCCTCCAATAAAACATTAGATTTGAACAAATCATTATCCCGAACCCTATGCAATTGCATTACTGATGACCAATCAAAATGTCTTGTTGAGCCTCAACTTGGAGGCGCCGATTGGCCCGCTCTAGTGACTGCTTGTCGGCGTCTGTCACGCATGACTGCAGATTGGCTATACACATCTGTAACAACCACTCCAGATATTTTGTTGCTACGCATCTGCACTGTATGCTCTGCACCGTACGTACACGTCTGCCACTTATCACTCGCACAACCAGCTCAACTAATAGAGCTAGCCACTTGCAGGAAATCAATAGTGACATGCAACTGCAAAATGGTCCTGCAGTGTACGTATGTATGTACATATGCAAGGCACCATATGTAGACGCATGTTTTGTACTTCTGTAAGTAAGACTACTTTTCATTTGTTAATGCTGCATTACGGGAGTGATGCATCCAGATCAACAAAGCGACACCAAAAAATTGTTGTGTATATATACAGTAAGAGCCTTGACTAAGCACACTTGAGTATGACAGAACCCTGGCCGGCAAAATTTATGGAAGCATATGCAAATTGCACATTGGATTACTCCTGATAAGAAAGCGACCATAAATAAGTTAACAACACTGCTGTTGTTTTTGTTTTGTCAAAAAGCACATCACTGCTCACTTATCAAGTCGACACAAGTCATCAGCTCAATTTTTTTCCTTTTTCTTTTTCTTTTTTTGCTTTTCTACTTTGAATGAATTGTGGATGGTGACGTGGAGCAGAAAAGTCGCCCACTGAAACTGACGTGTACCACCGGGAGCCCAACGTGTAGGCCATCTGGAATGATGAAGAACAGACTTCTGGTTGGGCAAGGAGTTGCTGCTAAGTAATGGAAGGGTGTTTTAAGAATTTGACAAGGGATTAGGACAAGCAGGATTTGGACACCTGTCATGTCCTACACTCATGTGGGATAAAAATATGTTACTTGGAGTATACTACTAGTATAATCTAATGAAGAAATGTTTAGTTTATACTAGTTCTGTGGTTGCCATGTGGACTACTTCACAGAGTAGCAAGTGTCCAGTTCCCAGTGAGATGGCACCCCATGGATTTCTGTCAGATAAAGATGTGATTAAATTATTGTAGCAAAGAATTAAGACTTTCTGTCGCAAAGAATTAAGACTTTCTGTGATTGAATACTCCTACATCCTGAACGATCCAACAAAATTGGACTGAATTCATATATCATCTGTACCAATACATAAACTGATTCCATTTAGAGACATTTCTAGCGGTAATAACAGTTTAGAAACATCTCTGACGATTCCATTTAATTACCCTACAGATAAGAAAACAATCAAATGCGCACAAATAATTTCTCTTTCTTGACAGTCACCTCGCATCCACAACTTTGTTTGCTAGACGGAGACACCCTCAGCCACATACTTAGACTAATCGCCTTCCTGAAGCTGCTTGCTAATCCGCTATAAAAACAGAGGAAAGCAGAGGAGGCAGGCACCAACCAACCACAGGTCTCATCAGTCGTCAGAGAGAGCCCCACCTTGGCAAAAAGAAAAATATATCACTGCACTTTTTCCTGCGCTTTTTATCCTCTCGAATTGACGAAGCAATCTCTGCTTTTCTTTTTTTATCTTGCGAAATCCTCTCCAATCCTTGGGTAAAGGCGAGAGCTTTGGATCGATCCGGCCATGGCGAAGCAGGTGGATCCGTGCGACCACGTCGAGGTCGCCGACGCCGGCTGCGTCCGCGCCGTGCTGGCGGAGCTGGTCCTCACCTTCGTCTTCGTCTTCACCGCCGTCGCCGCCACCATGGCCGCAGGTACCCTCCGCCGCCGCCGCCGCTGGTTCTTTCTTTTGTTTAAAAATGGGATTATTTTTTTTTGTTCTCATCGTGGTTGGATTTTTATTCAGGGGCACCGGAGGTGCCGGGGGCAGCGATGCCGATGGCGGCGCTGGCGGGGGTGGCGATCGCGACGGCGCTGGCGGCGGGGGTGCTGGTGACGGCGGGGTTCCACGTGTCCGGGGGGCACCTGAACCCGGCGGTGACGGTGGCGCTGCTGGCGCGGGGCCACATCACGGCGTTCAGGTCGGTGCTCTACATCGCGGCGCAGCTGCTGGCCTCCTCCCTCGCCTGCATCCTCCTCCGCTACCTCACCGGCGGCATGGTAAGCAACCACCTCACCACCGTCAATTCTTTGCCCGTCAAAACCAGGATCCGTGAAAAGAGGAGGAAAAGGTCGAATTGTTTAGTTGGAATCGTGTCGTCCTCTCGATGTGTCCGTGGTCACGAACTCGCGGACCTGACGCTGGCTTTTTTTAAGATAATGGTATTAATTCCGTCCTGATTAACCTTTTTTGGAACCAGATGAGCTACTGGGTTAATTTACCGATAATTTACCTGATAAAGTTATGTTGGACCGGTTTGAGGTTTTGATAGCTGTTAGTAAGAAACTTGAAAGACTGTCAGGTTGTGTGATGTGATTCTGTGAATCAGTTAGTTCCGTTTATACAGAAATACCTGGAGGAAAATTCAGTAGTTGCACGGATTTTAAAGCTGTTGATAAGAAGATAAGAACTGTGAAAATTCTAGTTGAATTCATAGTTTCTCGCGGGTTGATTGCTTCAACTAACTATAAGTAATAAGTTATGAATCATCGTGTGTTAATTCTTTTTCTGTATGAGCTTCCAGTCTTGTATATTCTGCTTTACAGCTTTAGTGCAAAACACTATAGAGTCTTGCTTTGTCAAGCCTTATGTATCACAAAGCTAGTACAAATTAGCAAAATTAAACAAACTGATGGCAAGAAGTGACCCTTGAAACTGGAAGAGCTGGTTTAATAAAAATACAAGTTGAAGAACAATATGTAGGAGAGACCAAGTAATTTAATCGTACTTTTCCGTTTAGTCAAGACAGATACGTATAAAAATTCGTCACTCCTAACTAGGAAGATCAGACATTCAGACCTGTGCTAAATAATATAAATTAAAGGCCACCTCACCATCTGGTTTTCTGTTCTTTTCAAACATCTTGTATTCATGTGCAAGCTGAACACGACAAATATCTTCCTCACAATCTAACCAACTGTCGTAATGTGCAATGCAGGCGACCCCGGTGCACTCTTTGGGCTCAGGCATAGGGCCCATCCAGGGCCTGGTCATGGAGATCATCTTAACCTTCTCCCTCCTCTTCGTCGTCTACGCGACCATCCTTGACCCACGGAGTGCGGTACCGGGCTTTGGCCCGCTGCTCACGGGCCTCATCGTCGGTGCCAACACCCTCGCTGGTGGCAACTTCTCTGGCGCGTCCATGAACCCGGCCCGGTCGTTCGGGCCTGCGCTGGCCACTGGAGTGTGGACGCACCACTGGGTCTACTGGCTCGGGCCGCTGATTGGCGGGCCTCTCGCTGGGCTTGTCTATGAGACATTATTCTTGGTGAAGAGGACGCATGAGCCTCTGCTAGATAACTCCTTTTAGTAGTCTGGCCTCTCAGATGGCTTCATATATACAGAATACATATATTGCCAGGTAATAAGATGCTTGTGCAGCTTGTAGGCCTGTAAGGGCTGTTTAATTATTCTTTTCTTTTTGCCCTCTAGGTTTTTATTAAGGTTGATAATCAGTCATGTAAAAAGATTGTTTGGGACATGGAATTTTTTGTTAGCTAAATGTAGTATGGTAGTTGGTCTGTTGTAAATCAGTGAATGTAATGTGGTCTGTTTTGTTAGAAATTAGAAGATACCAATTTTCGACTAGCGTTCTTTCCAAATCACAAATGAAAGTGAACTGACTATAGTTCTCATGGTTAGAATTCTTGTGGTGGAACCTATCCATCTAAGTTCGAGTCCTTGATTTGATATGGCTGCCTACGATGTGCAAGGGTGGATTTAGGCCCCGTGCCACTTGGGCCATGGTCTGGGGCCTTAGTGCTAAAGCCTATAGAAGTTTATGTAATTTCACCATGCATTAAGCATATGAGCTCACAAGTACCATGGGCCGGCTTGAGGCCTGAAAAAATTTTGGGTCCGCCACTAACAATGTGTGTTGCCTTGTTTTGATGTGTGCTAGAATGTACCTAGGTGGGTGTGTGAGTGACTGTGTGTCGACTTGTAGTCCAAAAGAAAGCCACAAATGACACCCTTGTTATCACTGATGCTAAATATTATGGTGTTTATGTGATGAACAGCCAAGTTCTTTTTCCCCATTAGTTGAGCCTTTTCTTCATTTATTCTATGTAAACATTTACAAATGAATTCAGTTAAATTCATTTCAAACTCAAGCTGTTTGTCTAGTTTGTACCAAGAATAATTAACTCTTCATATAATCATCTAAACAAAATACTAACTATTATGGCTGTGTACACCTAGTAGCATAGAGACACAAGAAGGTCCAATGATTGAAAAATCAATGGCTCAAGTATTGCAGTTATTAAGGCATTTGAGTTATGTGTGCTGCCATATGCATACCTGCTCCCTCTGCCTCAACGAGTTCCCGAGTTGTCCAGGCCCAAAATATTTATGGATATGACGATTTCATCACATTCATGAAGGGGACAGTTTATGGGCCAGTTTCAATTGCCATCTTACTCAAATTTTGGTATCGCCAAAAGTTCATAAGGTAGTAGTAAATCAGAACGCTCCTCTTTTTTTTTTTGCCTAATCCAGTTTATAATGAACCCGAATTGGCTTGTCTAGATGGATTTATCATATTTGATCTGACAATAAATAAGTTCCATTATCACAAAAGAAATATATTGATATTCCATTTTATTTTATTTCTCCAATTAACAAACTTACAACTGTAAATTCATTCTTAGAGCGATTTTACTGGGATGTATCACATTTTGTAACGTAAAATTTGGTAGTTTTACAGTAAAATTTCTCACATTTTTAAGACCACATCCTCAAGTTCAACGCAGCATGCAGCAAGTCTATCAATGGTTGACGACGTCACAGTGCTTCCTGATCTCCCCTTCCTCGCCGGTGAGCACCCCGGTCATGGCCAGCTTCACGAACGCCGACGAGAAGGCCCGGAAGAAGCGGAGCCTGTCCGCCGCGAAGCGCCGCACGTAGCCTGCCGTGCGCGAGTCGCCGGCCTCCTCGGAGTCGACGACGAAGATCCCGCGCCCGGCCGCGGCGTTCCAGTAGTAGAGGTTGTCGAACCAGCTCGGCGTGGCGTCGCCGAGGACGGGGACGGCCGCCGCGACCTCCCTCGGCGCGGCGGCAGGGCATGTCAGGCGCAGCGCCGCCTCGAACGCCACGTCGGCGCGCCCCCGGCGCGTGTCGACGTTGACGCAGTGGCCGCCGCCGAGCGTGTGGCTGCCGAGGATGGCGACGGTCTCCTCGACGGTCATGCCCTTGCTCTGGAGCATGGCGAGCGCGCCTTCGATGCCGAGGAAGCTGTCCGGGAGCATGGCATCCGCGTGCTGCCTGCTCGCCGTCGTGCCGTCCCTCCGGCCGAGCGGGACGCCGCGGATGCGGGGACCGCCGGTGTGCGCCACGGCCGCCCTGGCCACGAGGACGACGATGTCGGCGCACGACACCTGGCCGGGGCAGGCGCGCTCCACGGCCGCCTTCACGAGGCTGATGGTGCTGACGTCACGGATGCCGAAGTTCTTGGCGGAGCCTAGCTCCGACGTGATGTTCCGCCGCTCGTCGGACTTGAGCAGTATCGACCCGTCACATCCCTGAAACACTCGATGCACATATATGATGATCTCCTGGTCCGTTTGATCTCAAATTAACCAGGGTTTACAATTTCAGACCTAAATTAATTTGAAATTTAGCAATACTTTTTTTTTCATTTGAATTTACTCATATTTATCATATAAAAACTATATCAGTGGATTTGTTGTGGAAAACTCTCTTGTATCATCGTAATTTGATTAACTCTCACTGCCATATAACTAGACATGAGTCACATGATGACATATTGATAATGTGTGTTGGAGGCCATGTCGATAAAATGTCACAATATATTGATTATGCGTATTAGAGACCATATCGATAAGTAAAAAAAGAATGATTAATGACGACAAGTAAAAGGGAACGGGATACAAGTATATATGTGGCGTTGTAGGATCGAGCAGCATAAGAGAACAGCATGCACCTGTACTTGGCAGTCGTGGAAGAGGAGGCGGAGGAGGGCGGCCGGCGAGGTCTGGTCGACGGCGAAGACCGGCGCGAGGGCCATCTCGACGACGAGCTCCAGCTGGGGGCAGGACCGCCTGTAGTAGTCGCCGGAGAGACCGCCGCCGTGGCTAGCGGCAGCCGCCATGGTCGCACCTCCTGGTGCTAGCACAAGGAGCACTGCAAGCACAAGAACCGAGACAGCAACGCTAACCATTGCACTAATACTAGTATCCATGTCTAGCGTCTTAAGTCTTCACTAATTAATTAACTCGATCAAGGAGAGGAGTTGCGTAGAATCGTTTGTGTGATCTATATATTTGTGGAGTGGGGAGTAATTTATATAGGCCATATGGTAGGGGTAAGTGTGGAATTAATTCCTGCAGAGGAGTTCATGATGGATATGGAAAATTTAGTGCAGATTCAGGACAGGTTTTTGTATCTAATTAATTGAGTCAGATCAGTGGATGATCGAAATGAAGTGGAATAAGAGGATGCTAGGAAGCTTTTAACAGAATGGGAGAATCTTCTATTAGCAGGAGGTTGCTGTTTAGGAGACGAAATGTCATTATTTTGATCATGCTAATCAAGAGCTTAAAACATTTTTTTCTTTCTGCGGTTCTATTTTTTCAATTACATTAAAGCCACGAACACTTAAAGAGGTGAAGATCAAAGATAAATCTCTGGCCAAATTAAATTTCTATTAAAAGACGTACCTGTATCAAGGTTATAGAAAATTTTAAGTTGAATTACAATTATAAAATCGTATACATAAAAATTATAAAATCATAAATTCTACATATATAGAATCGTAGAACCAGATCCCTTAATTAGAATCATAAAATCATAAAATTGTATGCTAGAATAGAGATTTTGAGAACCTTATCTATCCGTGTATGTGCAATATTTATGGGTACTAGATTTTAAACCCTCATGGATGAACTATACCACCAGTGCTTTCACACGTTCTAATTACATCAGCAAAAGGTCAGATCTAATAGTGTATCTCTACTACTTATAAAAGCAAAGCCGTTCTTCACCTTCCCACTACCGTATTTCCTCTGCGTATTTCTCTATATCTCTTTATAAGGCACAAGCATAGCATTAGTAATTACAATGCAAGCAGTAGCTACCCACTTAATTGCCTCGGAAATAACGGTGTTTTCATTCATGGAACGCGAACACATTTTTTTAAGTAAAACGCAAACGCATTGGCGGTGGGACGGTGTTTAGGTGTTACACCTTGAACGCCAGAATCCGATGTAAAAAAATCGACATATAGCAACACAGAAAGGCCATTTTTTTACGAAGAAAAGGAGATTTTTGAGCAGTTAATAGTTTGTTGCAATTGTCCATTTGGATAAGAATATACTTTCTCTGTTTTTAATATATGACGTCGTTGACTTTTAGACACATATTTGATTATTTGTTTTATAAAAGAAATTATTATAAATATGTAAAAATATAAGCTATTCTTAAAGTTCTTTTATACTAAAACATGTGAAAAAAAATAAGTAGTATTTGCACTAAATATTTAAATAAGACGAATAATCAAACTTGTATCTAAAATTCAACGACGTATCGTATAGTAAAAAAAGAGAGGAGTATAAAAGGTGTAGATCATTTCTACTGCGACCAGTAGCCAATGTGAAGTAATTAATGCTGTTGTTCTTGGAAAAAGGACGTAGAATGTTCTTGCAATCAGATATGCTGATACCAACGCTTGAAGCCAATTAGTGACAGGTAGCGTATGACAGTGTTCTGTAGTAAGTGTCGATTTGCCTTTTCATCTCTGTAAGCCATTTTGTCTCGCATCACATCGACAACCAGGAGGTCATGAAAGAAAGTCCTCCACTAGATAGAACAGAATATTTTGTGCATACTCTCACCGGCCATAGATGCAAATATCCATTTTTAAGGTAATATTCTAAGTAGTTTTTTTATTTTTAATTAAGCTGTAATTTTGTAATTTGTAGTTTTTATTCTGTAATCTCTGTAATAATTGGCTGTAACTTCTTTAAAGCAAAGGCTAAAATAAATTTCATTATCTTAAAAAAAGATACAGCAGAATATTTGGATTTTAGGTTAATTTTGATTCCAATTACGAATACATGCATTGTCTATCTATCGCTATATACGACTGCCAAGTAGTTACTCGAACCATACCTACAGTCACCAATTCTTACGGCGGCGATCATATATTTAGCCTGACAAAAATCAAAACTTTAGACGCTGCTGCTATCTAGAATTGTCGACTTCCCGGTTCAACAGAATAAAAACTGGAGTTGCTTGGCTTTCAGTTCAGAACAATATCGATTCGGCTATCCCAAATTCCCAATCCTGGCGGGTGATAAAGTAGGAAATAGGCAGATGGATTATGCATACCACGCGCAAAACTGTGAGCCTGTCTCTGCCCACGAGCCCGCGAGCACTACCAAGTGGAGCACCAACTTATTCAGCTGAACTATAATTTTTCTCGTATTCATTATACACTCATTATACACCACAAATATATGAAAAAATTTTAAGGTCCTTGAGTTTTGGAGAGGTATTAAGAGATATTAAAATTTCTAATTAATGTAAAAAAAATTACACTATAAAATATGTTACCACCTGTATCTCCTCGAGAACCACAAAATCACTACAAATATATATGTTTCATTTAATTTTCCTAAGTGGCCATTTCGAAACTTTTGCCTTTTTTTTTTACAAAGGGTACAAGAGAGCGGTGGGCCCGATTTTAGTGTACTTTGGATCCATTTGAATTGGCTATATAAGAAACTAGATTTTCTAGTATGATTTAAAGTTATTATTACTTAGGAACGCCATAACAAAAAGGAAATTTTTTTTTATCCCCAAACATCAAAATCAAACATCGTTCATCCATGAACTTTCCATATACCTTTTATTTTTCATCCTTGTAAACATATTCAAAGTGGTTTTGTACGACATGCCACTAATGTGGCAATGGCGCAATGTGATGCAATGTTGAAATATATATTAGTTATAAAAATCCGTACAAGATCTAGAAAAATTCTCAAAAAATTTATCACTTCATCCATGGAACATTTAAAATCGTCCTGTGGAAAATGGAGCATTTAGAATCTTTTTTTAAAAGCATCACAAAAATTTATTTCGCTTTGGACAAAATTTATGCAAGTTCTAGTTTGTCCAGTTTGTCACTAGTACTCATTTAAGATTTTTTTATTTCATTTACTAATTTTTGAAATTCAAGAGCACAACCCATGGATGAAGTTGCATTTGAACTTGTAAAATGTTAATTAACATAAAAAATATAGAAAAATTTTCAGTTGCACATTTTTTTATGTTAAACCTAAATAAATTGGGCCTACGGCAAACTAAAGGATATTCCATGCACATAATTTATTTATAAATATATAGAACTATTTCCTATGGGCCAATTATTATTTTTATATATTATAAAAAATAACTTTTATATATTATAAAAAATAATCTAGGTTACATATACCTTGTAGAATATGTGGTAAATTTGAAGAATTTTTTAATTCATGTAGAAAATTTTAAAATTCATCCTTAAAACACAATGCCATGTCATCTAAAACTAATTTGAATATGGTCAAAGGATGAAAGTGAGCGGTATGGTAAGTTCGGGGGTGAACAGTATCTCTTGAAGTTTAGCGATGAACTTTTGACTTTTTTGAAAGTTCAAAAATGAAAAAAAGGACTTTTTTTTCTAATAATAATGTTATAACTTGTGCATGTTATAACAAAATCTATAAATTTGCTCCAAAAAAAAAACTATAAATTTGCTATCACTTGAGCATGTCTATGAATAAAGGCATGTTATAACAAAATCCACGAGAAAAAAATACTATGACTTTATTCATGGTCAGCTTTGATCCGAAGGAATTGCTGAGGCTGCAATCTCAGTGGTGTTCTTTTATCGTTTGTGGTTGTAGCCGTGTAGGTCTGTGATGGGAATGCTACGAGGCTAGGAGACAAACATAGACTCTTACAATGGTCCCAGCCTCCCATCAGAACCAGTGGTTACAGATAGCCAGAAGTCCTACTTGCCCAAATAATATCCGCTAGCTGCAGCTCTTCTCTCTGCTCTGGAAGATCAGAATTGAAAGGCTTCTAAGAAGCACCAAGCAGGAGCTCAGCAACTATGCCTGGCAGCATCCGTGTCTCAGGTTCTTTTTTGTTATTATGATTTCTACACATACATGAGTATATGAAGAAAATCGTCTGAATATTCCATTGGAAGCACAGAATTGACTTTGTTCAGTTTCTTACTCTGCAGCTGCTCAACCACCGGCCACAGCTCCACTGTTCTTGCAAGGTTAGGGCCTACTCAATCACTAATTTCTCCATTGATAGTATTACAACTTCGCATATGAACAAACATCATGGATGCAGTTGCATTGGACAAAAGAGAGTACAATGGAAGCATCGGACAAGAGGAATTTTCATTGTGAGTTCTTAACTGTATTTCACTCTTCTTTTCGTATAGTTTCATTAGAAATTATTCCCCCTTGATGCATGCAAAGAAGAAAATTTTCAGCTTGTCTCATGCTAATTATGTGCGTGTAGCCCAGTTACATCACTTCGTGAGAGCATGGTGATGCTGCTGTACAGTGCAGATAGATCATTAATATCACAAGCAGGTCTTTTAGTTAGTACATTGTTCTTTTCTTCCACTTAGCCAGCACAAATGCCGACTGCTGCCTGATTTAATCTCCCATGAATCATCACAGAACTGAAGACTAAAGCAGTTGTTGAGTCAGGAATTATGGATGTTGTATTTAGTCTTGACAATGGAGGAAGCATTATTCTCAGGCTACAGTTGCTACTCAGTGATGAAGACCGCAAACGGGTCCAAGAAATGGTAATGTCATTATTTTTAGGCTATTTTCATGTTAGTTGAAATTACATTCCTTATTTAATTGATTAATAGAATTCTATGTTAATATGAAGTATTTAACTTGTGTTTATACATTTTTCTCTTTATTTAGAGGAATTCTGCGATGAATAGAAAGCAGCAAGAGCTGTTTTCTGATGGCTACGAACTTTCTCAAGGTAACCTGTAAAATAATGTTTAAAGCATGTCTCATTTTCGTTGCAAATACGCTTTTGAAGATCCATTGAACAAACTATATGCTTCTGGTGTGCCAATATTAATCAGTTCATGTCTTACCTAAAAGGCTCTAATATTTAATCCATATATATTGGTATTTAAAATCATTTCAGATGTTGTGTAAGTTCCTAAATCCAATTGTTGAGCTTTGTTGTGTATACTGTAGAGTCCATCAAACTCATATTTAGGCTGTGAAACTGGAATGCTAATGTGTGAAATTTAATCACTGATAAAATTATTATATGGACAACCTCTCTTTCTTAAAGGTGACTTCCAACTTTTTCAGAAAGCCCATTGTGCAAACAGCAAGCCGAAAATATCTCCAGTATTCCAAGCAAAGGAGATCAACCTACACTTAGGAAGAGCATGTCACTGGTTGATTTTCAGGAGAATACTGTTTTCTCTGCAATTACTGTGGATCCCCAAATGAAGGACACAAGAGACTCACTAATGCAGAGTGGATCAAGTAGTAATGCAGTGAAGAAAATGATAAGTGCCTTTGAAAGCAGCTCTCCACAGGTACAACACCTATTCAATGGACCAATAATGCAGGGCATAACCACTCCTAATATACTCCCTCCTATCATAAATATTTGATGTTTATGATAAGATTTGGTTAAACTTTAAAACTTTGACCATCAATAGCTTCTCAAATACTTAGTTTAAAAATTTTAAAAAAGGGTATGCATGAATTTGACTTGAAAAGTACCATAATAATATCATAAACTTGCTAGATTTTATAAACTTATTCTAATATAAAATTGATAGTCAAACTTATAGAAGTTTTACTGATTTTATCCTAAACATCAAATAATCATGACCAAAGGGAGTACAATTTATCTATACTGTCTTCCATCGTCTTGCAGGGTCTGACGAGGATCAAATCAGAAAGTTCACTAAAAGGGCTGTCTGCTTCTTCAGGGAATTCCACCCAGCCTTCTTCAGACAAGTCATCTAGTTCAGTTGCAACACAGGAAGTTTCAGGCCATACACAGACAGGTCTTTTGGCTGGGACGTCAGGCAAAGTGCAACTTCATTCTAATGACAAAAGTTTCAGTTCCAGGTCAGGAGAGCACATTCTGTTCAGCGATAAAAGATCAGATGCATCTGGACAGCAGGCCGTTCTGTCAAGCACATCTGAAGGCAGAATCAGTAGGTTATTCAGAGAAAAGGACTTGAATAATTCAGAGATGGTGATCACAGGCCAAAACCGAGCCAAGAAGCGGCCGCTGCCAAAGCGTCGTCGCGCCATTGGTCCTTACTCACTTGAACAGATGCACCCTCATGTTTGCATCACTACTGCAAGCAGGCAGCTGAAAGAACTTGTTGAGCTTGAACCACTTCTTGATTCGTTTGTGTTGATAGGACAGGTCGATATCAAGAAGCTGGATGTGAGGGGAGATAGCAAACTAGATCAGGTATGAAGCTGTTAAAACTGGTGCTGATTTTAGCTGTTGGTGCTGTGTAAGTGTCAGCTTAGCCTGCTGATCCCTGAACTAATGCTGATGTGAGGCAGGGGACAAGAGAGGATAAAACGAAAAATGCCATGGTTTCTGCTCGAGGTGATCATGGTTTTCCAATGTTGGATGGGTGGTTGATCAATCAGGCAAGTCAGTTTGTCAGTGTTTTTCCTCTGTAATTAGCCATTAATTCTGGCTTCTCTTGCAGAATTGGCCATTGAGTTGCTAACTGTTATAGCTGAATTTATGCCGTGCAGGGAGTGCGTGTTGTTATTGTGATTATAGCTTGCGGAGCAATATTTCTGAACAACAGATAAGGTCATAAGGCTAGCAGGATATGCAATTTGGATTGTGCTTATTAGATTAAGGATGCCCTAGGGCAAATCAGGCGCCTGTATAGATTCAGAATGCAGCAGCAGTTGTGTTTCCGTCAGCTGCGCTGCTGCATCTTTGATGTTGTAGTTTCTCACGGCTTTTGTCAAATTACATAATATACTTTTTTTAGAGTGAGCGAACAAGAGAAACATTGTGTGCTGAAATTTCTCTTTTTCGAGAGAGGATAACAATGCCAATACCTGCATCGCTTGATTCTGCACTAAAAAGCACCATCAACATTAATGGTGGTCCAGTGGATGAATATTGTACGCCGACCGGCTAGTTTAATCCAATAATAATATATACTTAAATGTATAAAAAAGCTAATCTCTTTCTCTATGGAGTATGTATAAGGTGGAAAAATTGAAGTGTGAAAAAAAGGTATAATATATTGCCTACAAAAATAGATTTTGAACTGAAACAAAAACATTTTGTTTGTATGACTTAATTTTATTTCAATATACCGGAATTTACTTAGGTTCCAGAATACTAATGTGCAAGTGGAAACTTTTCTAGAACCGTCTAAATTTATATAGAAAATTATGAGAAAAGCTAAAGTTGTTTAGGAATGTCAGAAATTAGAAAAAATGTTTCAGCATTGACTCGTAGTGCCACATTGGCTAGAGCACTAATCTTGATCATGATAACATGTTTAAAGTTGTTTTTTCAAACTTATGAAAGTTCAAGGTTGTACATTGTTTTTTTCTATTTTTTTTAGAGCTCTTATGGATGTTTTAAGGGGATTTTTAAGCATATAATAGGTAGAAGATGTTTAGATATAAGTTTGAGCATGCTTTTTTAATTTATGGGTAATTGAATTGTCTTCACATAATTAATGCACAAATAGATTTCCATATAATAGCTCTATTTGTTTATTTTGTGCCATATATGCAGATCTAATTTAGGAATTGTAGAGTAATACATGAATATAACCTATATTTTTCATGGCTATTTGGATGCCACGCAACCATGGCTATACTGTGAATAATAGGACAAAAATTAAGTCGATTCTAGAGTTCAGATATGAAAAATAAAATTGTTCCTTATAAAAATAATCAATAGCATTAAACTTTTAGGCACAACAATGAAACATTGGTCCAAAAGGTATGAAACATCTTTAAAAACTGTATAGAGAATTTAATCATGACGAATGCTATAATCAAGAATACCAATTGCAACAAAACATAAAGAACTTGCGCAATATTCCAAAAAAAGCAGTTATAGCATTCAAGAACAATATGTGCAATAGAAGATTCCAAAAATGGCGAGAAAGTGCAATATAAGGGATCAATTGGTCCAACATCTTAAAAAGGGGAAACATTCAAGCATTCCCTAATATAACAACTAACACAAACTCATGAAACATTCGTATCAGAAGATAAAGGGCAACATATAAAAAATTATGTTGCAGCCACTAAAATGTATATGCATTGAATACCCTGTGCAACAGTAAGAAGTTATGGCTACAATGAATGTTTGTCTTGGGTTCTCAGCATCATTGGCACTCTCGTGGCAAACACAAGATAAACTCAATTGCACCCATCACCTCTACTTCGAAGAGAGCTCACTCAGCGGTGGAACACCGACTGATTAGGCCACCAATAGCTACCACTCAAGATGCTTATGCCAGCAACAAAGCCATGCCATGTGGTGGGAGAAGGCAAAGCTTGCGTGCATTGTTTTCAACTAGTAATATGCCCGTGCTAATGCGACGACTATATTTTGTAATGCAAATCACAAATGTTTTGGTAATCAAGCATATAATAAGATAAATTTAATATTTAGACAAAAAAAACTATGGAGAGAGTTATTATATTAACACAGAAAAAATAACATCGCAACTTTTATTTCTTTAGATCTGATTCCTTGAGCGCTAAGGAATACGAACTACACATATTGCCTACAACTAATACAAGCCAAACTTCATATTACAAACAGAAGCAATTTTATTATTTTATAAACTATATTAATCACGGTAGATAAATTTGACCTACACGGAAGGATAATTATACATAGTTGATCTTCCAAAGTTTCACGAGTCATTGTCTAGCTTGTCTAATCATAAGGGACAAGAACCCTATTTTGACTAGCCTTCATGTCTTCACAAAGCACGTTAGATAGTGCAAGAGTAATTTTTCCCACTTGACCTACATCATGAAAATAATTTGTCTTTTATTGTTTGGACTTGTTAATCTGTTTCAACAATATGAATTAGTTTATAGAACATGTTGTAAATATGAACTGCAAATGTATAGGCTATAAGGATAATACCAACAAATCCCAGATATCCTGGATTCTTTCAAGTGCAATCCTATAAACCAAATATTCAGAGAGTTGCGTGTCTATCAAGTATTCGCTGCTCTGATTATCTAAAAAAACACTGATGAAAAAGCAGCAAACCACTGACAAATAGTCACTACTACAGCTTTCTAAAATTAGAATATACTTACATCAATTTCAGATGATTCAATTGGCTGATGATTTTTTCAACTACAATTCTACTAAATTTCAGTTATGAAGAATATAGATAGCACTTACCATCACCAACTGGCTTGCCATCCCATTCGACAATGGGCAACAACGGGATCCGTTGCTACATCTTGGCAACTCCTCGCTATGCTGGTGATCTTGAGCAGGCTGGCATTCACCATCCTAGGCACCAGCGTGAGCAGCCGCTTGGCCATTCACCTAGTCAGCCACTGTGTGGGATGCTGGCACCACTAGATCGACAACGCCTGTGATGAACATCATGTTCATCATCGGTCCGTCGAACGCGTCCCCGGCCTCGATGACCCACACTAACGCGTACAGGCCGTGCTCGCCAGCGTGTTGGGCATGTAGTTGACGCTCTTCATTGCCATGAAGAACATGTCCTCCATCAGCATGGTCAAAATGATAGCCTTGACGCCCTCCCTGTGCCACGCGTACAACATAATCAGTTTCCTTTTTCATCCATCTCTTGAATTTTAGCCTGGATATAGAAGAATTTGTTTTGTTCAATGGGACATATTATCTACCATACCTGCCTAGCAGCAAAAGTCACTTGATTAAGCCAGTTGTGCATAAGTTTAGACAAACAATGTACCTATTCCTAAAGATAATGAATATCCAGCCAGAATATATAGCATATTTAAATATACCTTGAGACAAAAGAGAAGAGGTTCAAATTCTGGACTAATGAATTCTTCTGCCGTTAATGACTTCACCGTATTATCCCTCATCCCTGCCCCTACTAGCCGAGCGGCCCTTTCTACCAAGGAAACCTAGAGTGTGCCATCTCCTAAGCAATTAAGAACTCTTTTGCGTGCTTTGCATTTTGTACAGGTAGCTTGGTGACTTCTTCAGCTAGATTCTCAAGTTCGATGGCAATTCTTTTGCATAAACAACTTCCTTGAATAATTTGTGGCTATGATTGACCAACTCATGATTTTCCTCGGTGATTTTCAGATGCTCCTATTTCAGCTTTTCACTATCCGCTTCTTGTCAAAGCATAGTAGAAATATTGTGTATTAATTTATGGGAAGACAAATAAATAATGATTAGCACCCATCGAAAATAAGTAGTTATATGCATCCATTCAAGTCAAACAGTGATACATAGGTCAGTACCAAATCATTTCACAAATGTCACGCCTAGAAATTCACCCGAATTTCTAAAGCTAATTTATGTAATAAATCCTAATCCAGGAATCAGCCGAGGTAAACAAACCGGACATTGATAAACATAACCAAAACAGAAAAAATAACGATAAATACTTACAAAGAGACACTTAGTCTCACATGGAAGAATCAGCAGCGAACGGTAACTAGAGAAGTACGCACCAGCCACAGGCAGCTCAACTGGGGTATATGTCACACCCTGAGATTAGCCACACTAAATATTACCTATGAAAAATACCCAAGAAAATGAATTTAAAAAGGCTAGAGGAATTAATTGATGGTGTAAAATGCAAGATAATAAATTATCGTGGCCGGGAATATTTTTCTTGTTTCTCTATACCAAAATACATTAACTGGATTTTTAGTGGAATTTTCAAAGCACATGAACTATTTTTAATAAATCAAAAACGCTTATCGGAATTTAAATCGTCCTGGAAATCTTTTTCCTTTTTCCTTTCTCTTTTTCTTCAGTTGGGCCGGCGGCCCGCTCCTGTGCCGCATTCCCGCGCGTCGCAAGCCGGTTCCTCTCCCTTTCCCGTGCCTGCGCCCGTGCTCGCGCCGCCTCGCGCTCGTGCCGTGCCGCGCCCGTGCCCGTGCCCTCGCCTCGCGCCCGCGCCCTCGTGCTCGCGCTCGTCGCCCGTGCCCGGCGCTCAGAGCGCCGAGCGCCCGCGCTCACCTCGCTCGCACCGCGCCCACGCACCTCACCGCTGACAGGCCGGGCAGCCTATCAGCATCATCTTCCTCCGTCCGAATCGGGCGGAGGGGAAATTCCCGGAGCCGTCCGATCCGGCGCCGCCTCCGCCTCATCCCTGCGCTAGTCCACTCGTTCAAACGGTCGCGGACCGAGTCCGCCCCACTCCCCCGAGTTCTCCGGCGTCTACGCCCCTTTCTCCGAGAATCTCGCACACGATGCCCACGCGCCATCCACTCCCGTGCACAATTGGAGCGTTCGGCCTCAGATCTCTCCGGACGACTGTATAAAAACATCTCCACCTTCTCCTCCATCTTTCCCCAACACGCTGAGCTTCCAGTGCCAGAACCCCGTCGGCCACCGCACACCCGAGCTCCACCGTTTTTTTTCGCCGCCATTCGGCGCCGCTCGCCGCGTTCAGACACCGCCAGCCACTTCGCACCGCCGCGTACCATCCGCTGCGCCGCGGCCGCATTCGGCTGCCACTTCCGTGGAAGCCGAAGCTGCACCGGACACGCCTCGCCCGCTCGCACGGTGAGTATCGGGTCGCTCCGTTCTCCCAGCTGGTAATTCCTGCGCGCCGTGTCTCCATTCTCCGTCTAAGTCCTCTTCCCGTCCTCCTATCGCTCCAGGAACGCCTCGGTAACCGCCTCTCGCTCCATTCCCCCGCCGTCGAGCTTCGACGCCGACGTCGTCCCGAAGTCGCCGCCGCTTTCTCGTCGCCACCCATGGTCGTCTTCCGCGCCGTCGCGAGCCCGGG